>JAWQFJ010001054.1:22500-39699 GCA_034096865.1 Theodoxus fluviatilis | reverse complement strand
CATCAGCCACACAGCAGCCACACAACAGCCACACAGCAGCCACACAGCAGCCACACAGCAGCCACACAGCAGCCACACAGCAGCCACACAGCAGCCACACAACAGCCACACAGCAGCCACACAGCAGCCACACAACAGCCACACAGCAGCCACACAACAGCCACACAGCAGCCACACAACAGCCACACAGCAGCCACACAGCAGCCACACAACAGCCACACATCAGCCACACAGCAGCCACACAGCAGCCACACAGCAGCCACACAGCAGCCACACAGCAGCCACACAGCAGCCACACAGCAGCCACACAACAGCCACACAGCAGCCACACAGCAGCCACACAACAGCCACACAACAGCCACACAGCAGCCACACAGCAGCCACACAGCAGCCACACAGCAGCCACACAGCAGCCACACAGCAGCCACACAGCAGCCACACAGCAGCCACACAGCAGCCACACAGCAGCCACACAACAGCCACACAGCAGCCACACAGCAGCCACACAGCAGCCACACAGCAGCCACACAGCAGCCACACAGCAGCCACACAGCAGCCACACAGCAGCCACACAGCAGCCACACAGCAGCCACACAGCAGCCACACAGCAGCCACACAGCAGCCACACAGCAGCCACACAGCAGCCACACAGCAGCCACACAGCAGCCACACAGCAGCCACACAGCAGCCACACAGCAGCCACACAGCAGCCACACAGCAGCCACACAGCAGCCACACAGCAGCCACACAGCAGCCACACAGCAGCCACACAGCAGCCACACAGCAGCCACACAGCAGCCACACAGCAGCCACACAGCAGCCACACAGCAGCCACACAGCAGCCACACAGCAGCCACACAGCCACACAGCAGCCACACAGCAGCCACACAGCAGCCACACAGCAGCCACACAGCAGCCACACAGCAGCCACACAGCAGCCACACAGCAGCCACACAGCAGCCACACAGCAGCCACACAGCAGCCACACAGCAGCCACACAGCAGCCACACAGCAGCCACACAGCAGCCACACAGCAGCCACACAGCAGCCAGACACACAGCAGCCACACAGCAGCCACACAGCAGCCACACAGCAGCCACACAGCAGCCACACAGCAGCCACACAGCAGCCACACAGCAGCCACACAGCAGCCACACAGCAGCCACACAGCAGCCACACAGCAGCCACACACCAGCCACACAGCAGCCACACAGCAGCCACACAGCAGCCACACAGCAGCCACACAGCAGCCACACAGCAGCCACACAGCAGCCACACAGCAGCCACACAGCAGCCACACAGCAGCCACACAGCAGCCACAGCAGCCACACAGCAGCCACACAGCAGCCACACAGCAGCCACACAGCAGCCACACAGCAGCCACACAGCACACAGCAGCCACACAGCAGCCACACACAGCCACACAGAGCCACACAGCCACACAGCAGCCACACAGCAGCCACACAGCAGCCACACAGCAGCCACACAGCAGCCACACAGCAGCCACACACAGCAGCCACACAACAGCCACACAGCAGCCACACAGCAGCCACACAGCAGCCACACAGCAGCCACACAGCAGCCACACAGCAGCCACACAGCAGCCACACAACAGCCACACAGCAGCCACACAGCAGCCACACAGCAGCCACACACAGCCACACAGCAGCCACACAGCAGCCACACAGCAGCCACACATAGCCACACAGCCACACACAGCCACACCAGCCACACAGCAGCCACACAGCAGCCACACAGCAGCCACACAGCAGCCACACAGCAGCCACACAGCAGCCACACAACAGCCACACAGCAGCCACACAGCAGCCACACAGCAGCCACACAGCAGCCACACAGCAGCCACACAGCAGCCACACAGCAGCCACACAGCAGCCACACAGCAGCCACACAGCAGCCACACACCAGCCACACACCAGCCACACAGCCACACAGCAGCCACACAGCAGCCACACACAGCCACACAGCAGCCACACAGCAGCCACACAGCAGCCACACAGCAGCCACACAGCAGCCACACAGCAGCCACACAGCAGCCACACAACAGCCACACAGCAGCCACACAGCAGCCACACAGCAGCCACACAGCAGCCACACAGCAGCCACACAGCAGCCACACAGCAGCCACACAGCAGCCACACAGCAGCCACACAGCAGCCACACAGCAGCCACACAGCAGCCACACAGCAGCCACACAGCAGCCACACAGCAGCCACACAGCAGCCACACAACAGCCACACAACAGCCACACAGCAGCCACACAGCAGCCACACAGCAGCCACACAGCAGCCACACAGCAGCCACACAACAGCCACACAGCAGCCACACAGCAGCCACACAGCAGCCACACAGCAGCCACACAGCAGCCACACAGCAGCCACACAGCAGCCACACAGCAGCCACACAGCAGCCACACAGCAGCCACACAGCAGCCACACACACAGCAGCCACACAGCAGCCACACAGCAGCCACACAGCAGCCACACAGCAGCCACACAGCAGCCACACAGCAGCCACACAGCAGCCACACAGCAGCCACACAGCAGCCACACAGCAGCCACACAGCAGCCACACAGCAGCCACACAGCAGCCACACAGCAGCCACACAGCAGCCACACAGCAGCCACACAGCAGCCACACAGCAGCCACACAGCAGCCACACAGCAGCCACACAGCAGCCACACAGCAGCCACACAGCAGCCACACAGCAGCCACACAGCAGCCACACAGCAGCCACACAACAGCCACACAGCAGCCACACAGCAGCCACACAGCAGCCACACAGCAGCCACACAGCAGCCACAGAGCACACAGCAGCCACACAGCAGCCACACAGCAGCCACACAGCAGCCACACAGCAGCCACACAGCAGCCACACAGCAGCCACACAGCAGCCACACAGCAGCCACACAGCAGCCACACAGCAGCCACACAGCAGCCACACAGCAGCCACACAGCAGCCACACAGCAGCCACACAGCAGCCACACAGCAGCCACACAACAGCCACACAACAGCCACACAGCAGCCACACAGCAGCCACACAGCAGCCACACAGCAGCCACACAGCAGCCACACAGCAGCCACACAGCAGCCACACAGCAGCCACACAGCAGCCACACAGCAGCCACACAGCAGCCACACAGCAGCCACACAGCAGCCACACACAGCCACACAGCAGCCACACACAGCCACAGCCACACAGCAGCCACCACAGCCACACACAGCCACACAACAGCCACACAACAGCCACACAGCAGCCACACAGCAGCCACACAGCAGCCACACAACAGCCACACAGCAGCCACACAACAGCCACACAGCAGCCACACAGCAGCCACACAGCAGCCACACAACAGCCACACACACAACAGCCACACAGCAGCCACACAACAGCCACACACAGCCACACAGCAGCCACACAACAGCCACACAGCAGCCACACAGCAGCCACACAGCAGCCACACAGCAGCCACACAGCAGCCACACAGCAGCCACACACAGCACACAGCCACACAGCAGCCACACAGCAGCCACACAGCAGCCACACAGCAGCCACACAGCAGCCACACAGCAGCCACACACCAGCCACACAGCAGCCACACAGCAGCCACACAGCAGCCACACAACAGCCACACAGCAGCCACACAGCAGCCACACAGCAGCCACACACCAGCCACACAGCAGCCACACAGCAGCCACACACAGCCACACAGCAGCCACACAGCAGCCACACAACAGCCACACAGCAGCCACACAGCAGCCACACAACAGCCACACAGCAGCCACACAACAGCCACACAGCAGCCACACAGCAGCCACACAGCAGCCACACAGCAGCCACACAGCAGCCACACAGCAGCCACACAGCAGCCACACAGCAGCCACACAGCAGCCACACAGCAGCCACACAGCAGCCACACAGCAGCCACACAGCAGCCACACAGCAGCCACACAGCAGCCACACACAGCCACACAGCAGCCACACAGCAGCCACACAGCAGCCACACAGCAGCCACACACAGCCACACAGCAGCCACACAGCAGCCACACAGCAGCCACACAGCAGCCACACAGCAGCCACACAGCAGCCACACAGCAGCCACACAGCAGCCACACAGCAGCCACACAGCAGCCACACAGCAGCCACACAGCAGCCACACAACAGCCACACAACAGCCACACAGCAGCCACACAGCAGCCACACAGCAGCCACACAGCAGCCACACAGCAGCCACACAGCAGCCACACAGCAGCCACACAGCAGCCACACAACAGCCACACAGCAGCCACACAGCAGCCACACAACAGCCACACAGCAGCCACACAGCAGCCACACAGCAGCCACACAGCAGCCACACAGCAGCCACACAGCAGCCACACAGCAGCCACACAGCAGCCACACAGCAGCCACACAGCAGCCACACAACAGCCACACAGCAGCCACACAGCAGCCACACAGCAGCCACACAACAGCCACACAGCAGCCACACAGCAGCCACACAACAGCCACACAGCAGCCACACAACAGCCACACAGCAGCCACACAACAGCCACACAGCAGCCACACAGCAGCCACACAACAGCCACACAGCAGCCACACAGCAGCCACACAGCAGCCACACAGCAGCCACACAACAGCCACACAGCAGCCACACAGCAGCCACACAACAGCCACACAGCAGCCACACAGCAGCCACACAACAGCCACACAGCAGCCATACAGCGGAAACACAACAGCCACACAGCAGCCACACAGCAGCCACACAACAGCCACACAACAGCCACACAACAGCCACACAACAGCCACACAGCAGCCACACAACAGCCACACAACAGCCACACAGCAGCCACACAGCAGCCACACAACAGCCACAGAGCGGCCACACAACAGTCACACAACAGCCACACAGCAGCCACACAACAGCCACACAGCAGCCACACAACAGCCACACAGCAGCCACACAACAGCCACACAGCAGCCACACAACAGTCACACAGCAGCCACACAGCAACCACACAGCAGCCACACAGCAGCCACACAGCAGCCACACAGCAGCCACACAACAGCCACACAGCAGCCACACAACAGCCACACAACAGCCACACAGCAGCCACACAACAGCCACACAGCAGCCACACAACAGCCACACAGCAGCCACACAGCAGCCACACAGCAGCCACACAACAGCCACACAGCAGCCACACAACAGCCACACAACAGCCACACAACAGTCACACAACAGCCACACAGCAGTCAAGGAAACAGACAGCCATGACTGTGGGACGCGGTGAAGTGGGTGTGCGCAGTACATGTACACTGCCATGTAAACTTAGAATAGGAAAAGTGGACGGATGTGGAGAGAGAGAAAGGCTGCTGAAGAAAAATGACCCGAGGAAGGAGAGAGGACGGGACAGGAGCAGGGCGCCTGCACCAGGGGCCCCATGGGGCCGGACGCTGTCCACACCGAACAGAAACAGCAGTGTAGTGTCGCCCCTCACTGTGTCGTGTTGCCCGTACATGGCCCCTGTCCCACTCCATCTCAACATGAAAAGATAGCGCGTGAAACCCTTCTCAATTGCCTTGGTAGGATGCCGAAGCAAAGCGATATATTAGTCCGGGTAATAATTAATTTCTCCTCCATGAAGTCTTCTCTTTGTCTTTCTCCTCGACCTCGTCCTCCTCGTCCTTGGCGTAAACCCAATCATCATCATCACCATCATCATCATCATCATCATCATCATCATCATCATCATCATCATCATCATCATCGTCGTCGTCGTCGTCGTCGTCGTTGTCGTTACCATAAATCATCCTGAAGAGCAGCACGAAAAGCACGTCAACCCGAGGTTGGTGGTGGTGCGTTGTGTGTGCGTGCGTGCGTGTGTGTGTGTGCGTGTGTGTGTGTGTGCGTGCGTGCGTATGTGTGTGTGTGTGTCGCCTGTGTGTGCGTGTGTTGTGTGTGTGTGTGTGTTGCCTACGCGCGCGTGCGCGTTTGTGTGTGCGTGCGTATGTGTGTGTATGTATGTGCGTGTGTGTATATGTGTGATTGTGTGTTTGTGTATGTGCGCGCGTGCGTGCGCGCGCGCGCGCCACGCGTTGTTATTCCAACACAGCATGACAGTTGTCCGTCACAAAGCACGATAGTTGTGTGTCACATAGAATGACAGTTGTGTGTCACACATCACGTCAATTGTGTGTCACACAGCACGATAGTTGTGTGTCACACAGTGTTACGAATCGAATGTACCGAATGGTGTGTGCACGTGATTGTGTTTTGACTGATTATTTTTAGCATGAGTTGGTTACGTAGTGACTGAGGAGTGTTACGTGTGAGAGAATGATCCGATTGATTGTATATTTGCTGAGTGGAAGCTGTGTGCGACACTCGAGCGATTGAACCCCAGGGAGACGGGTGAGTGCTGATTTTATCTGTTATAATTCTACATTGTAAATACCGCGGATGTATGATGATTGATAGTGAAGGAACGGATGAGTGAGTTTGCATTGTTTTCGGGGTTCTTCAGCCTGGTACGAGTCCCAGAGACGCTAGCTGAGGCTCGGAGCGCTACCGGCGGGGGCCGGTGTGGAGACTGTCGGCGGGGGCCGCTTGAGCGCGTGTAGCGAGATAGTCGGCAGGGGCCGCGTGAGCGCTTGTAGCGAGATAGTCGGCAGGGGCCGCTTGAGCGCTTGTAGCGAGATAGTCGGCAGGGGCCGCTTGAGCGCTTGTAGCGAGATAGTCGGCAGGGGCCGCTTGAGCGCTTGTAGCGAGATAGTCGGCAGGGGCCGCTTGAGCGCTTGTAGCGAGAGTGTCGGCGGGGGCCGCTTGAGCGCTTGTAGCGAGATAGTCGGCAGGGGCCGCTTGAGCGCTTGTAGCGAGATAGTCGGCAGGGGCCGCTTGAGCGCTTGTAGCGAGAGTGTCGGCGGGGGCCGCTTGAGCGCTTGTAGCGAGAGTGTCGGCGGGGGCTGCTTGAGCGCTTGTAGCGAGAGTGTCGGCAGGGGCCGCTTGAGCGCTTGTAGCGAGATCGTCGGCGGGGGCCGTGTGGCGAGACAACGTTTTTTCATGCCTTGTGGTTATTAGTATTATTAGAAATGTTTACTATGCGTCTGCTGAGCCGTAGCCTTAGAGGTTTTTTCATTGCCCTGAGCCGGTGTCAGTACAGAATTGACCCCTGTGCATGTGAATAACTTGAAAGCGTTACCAGTGTAGTGGACTTCACTGGCGTTTTAGCGCTGACCAACCAGTGAATTTCAACTTGTGAATTGACCAGTCAGAGTGGGGTGGGATGGACAGTAGTGATTGGACTGGCTGGACTTGGTGACGTCAGCGAAGTTATTTAAACAAGTGTCGCCGGATGCTCGTGGCGTCATAACATTTATTTTCAGCAAAAGCAGTGTCCGTGAAGATGCTGGCGCCCTGCTTGTTAGGTTTATACTTGGCGGTGGCCATATAGAGAAACGTAGAATGGGAATAGTAAGAAACCTCAGCCGGCCCGGAGCCAGTTGGAAGCGAACCCCTCTGCCAGGGGGTGGTGGAATGTTGAACAGCCAGCTTGCCTGCCAGCCAGCTTGCCTGCTTTGCTAAAGTGTGGTGGCCTGTCTTGTTGGAGAGCAGACCGACTCCTTTCCGAGGAAGAAGAAGAAGAAGACGTAGGAGCCAGTTCCCTCGACACGACGCAGAAGAAGAAGGAATGCCAGAGAGAGAGAGAGAATGAAAGAATGCCAAGTTTCAGCTGTTTCATCGACTGTGGTGATTTCCCTCCAGGGTCACCGGCTGCAATGTCGGTGCACTCAGACCCCCTCCTCCCCCCAATTCCAACCCCGGTGCTAACGCGGTGAGCGTGGGGTTTAGGTCCGTGCTTCTCCACCTGCACGTTTTTCATCGAAAGGGTCAGATAAGTACATTTAGTTAATTACCTCGGCTCGGGCAGACATCTTTCTTTTCATTGTTTTCTTTTTACTTGTCTCGCTTCAAATTGCTGAACTGAATTGATTGTTTTCTACTTGCATTCTATGCATTTATTGTAGCGTTTGTCGCTCAGTCACCATTCACTGGTAAATGCATTCATGAAAATTAAACTACTTCCTTTGAATTGATACCGTTTTTGCCATTACTTCATTTAGACAATTACCATCTAGCGTGTGAATGGAGGAATGAAGGTGCGTGCTTTGGTTCTTCCCCTAGACATTTAAACGAGTTAATTTGATCAAAGAACAAGTACGTCACATTTGGGGTCTTCGTCTTGGGATAATTTGAACGAAATGCAAAAGTAAAGTAAATCTGAATTCATGTTTCACAGTTAAATTTGGAGTGTCTGTGCCTTGAGCGAGAGTGTTGTGACATGACCTGAACTGCCATTTTTGTTTTTGATTCACCTTGATTGCTTTCATGCCTTGCTGTTTGTGTGACCTTGCTTAGTATTTGATTTGACTATTCTTAAGAATTGAGTAGGTAATTGGTGTGGGAAGTTTGCTAGTTTGCTCTTTAGTGTTTGGGGAGTTGATACACTAGTCATGGAGTGGAGGGAAGAGGTGTGGAAGGAGACTGTGGGGAGAAGGGAGAAATATGAAGCAGAGCGGAAGGAGAGTGGACGGGTGCGTGAGGAGGGGAATGACGGAGTTCACCCTTATAGGTCTGTAGGATTTGGGGTCCTGTATGGAAGGGATGAAATTGATAGGGATGATGAGATGGATGAAGTGGTGATGCGTTCCACCAGGAAGAGGAGGCAGCATGAATGGGAGATGCGCAAGATGGGCATGGAGTCAGCTGAGAGAGTGAAGAGATTGGAAATAGAGGCCACAGAGAGGATGAAGAAAGGCAGGATGGAGGCAGCAGAGAGAGCCGGGGTAGGGGCCGAGGAGTTGGACAGAGAGAGATTGGAGATTGAACAGATAAGGGAGAAGAATGAGAGAGGGAGACAGAAGCAGCTTGAGAGGAAACGATTAGAATTGGAGATAGAGGAAGCAGAGAGGGAGGCTGCTGAGAGGTGTGAGAGGGAGAGACGGGAGGCAGAGAGAGAGAAGGCCAGGGAGGCTGCGGCGAGAGAGCTGGAGCGAGAGAGGTTTTGGGAGAGAGTTGAAGAGAGAAGGGAGAAGATAAAGGCAGCCAGAGGGAGGATGTGGGAGCGGAAGTTAGAGAGAGAGAGGAGGCAGGAGAGAGAGAGAGCTAGGAAGGTTGCTGCTGAGGAGAGTCGGTGTGAAGAGGTTGTTGCTGAGGAGGTTGATGTTGCTGAGGAGGTTGATGTTGCTGAGGAGGTTGTTGTGGCTGAGGAGGTTGTTGTTGCTGAGGAGGTTGTTGTTGCTGAGGAGAGTGGGGTGTTGATGTGTTCCACCCGGAAGGAGAGGGAGAAGTTGAAGGATGAGACTGAGAGTGGGGTGTTGATGTGTTCCACCCGGAAGGAGAGGGAGAAGTTGAAGGATGAGACTGAGAGTGGAGTGTTGATGTGTTCCACCCGGAGGAAGAGGAAGTGTGAGGAAGGAATTGAGTCTTGTGGGAAGACTGGTGTGGAGTTGGAGGATGTGGGAGAGGAAGGAATTGAGTCTTGTGGGAAGACTGGTGTGGAGTTGGAGGATGTGGGAGAGGAAGGAATTGAGTCTTGTGGGAAGACTGGTGTGGAGTTGGAGGATGTGGGAGAGGAAGGAATGGAGATGGGAGAGGTTGCGTGTGGTGGTGTGAGTCTCGGAGAGGCGAGCCACAGGGAGAGAAAATGGTTTGACTGGAAGAAGAGAAAGAAAGGCTAAATTCAGAGAGAGGAATGGCTGGGTGTGGGAATGAGAAAGATTTGATGTGTTTGGCTGTTTATTGGAGTGTGCTGTGCAGAGAAGAATGTGATGGGTGGAGTGTGAGAGTTTTGTGGGCCAGTGTGATGGTCAGGTGGTTGTGTGGTGCGATGGTTTTTGAGTTTAGTATAGACCACGTAACCCGGGGTCCCCTGTTGTTTGAGAGTTTTGACTGTTTGAATTGTGACTTGTGAAAAATGTCATGTCTATAACATTTTTCTCATTGTGGTAGGGAGGTGTGGCGAGACAACGTTTTTTCATGCCTTGTGGTTATTAGTATTATTAGAAATGTTTACTATGCGTCTGCTGAGCCGTAGCCTTAGAGGTTTTTTCATTGCCCTGAGCCGGTGTCAGTACAGAATTGACCCCTGTGCATGTGAATAACTTGAAAGCGTTACCAGTGTAGTGGACTTCACTGGCGTTTTAGCGCTGACCAACCAGTGAATTTCAACTTGTGAATTGACCAGTCAGAGTGGGGTGGGATGGACAGTAGTGATTGGACTGGCTGGACTTGGTGACGTCAGCGAAGTTATTTAAACAAGTGTCGCCGGATGCTCGTGGCGTCATAACATTTATTTTCAGCAAAAGCAGTGTCCGTGAAGATGCTGGCGCCCTGCTTGTTAGGTTTATACTTGGCGGTGGCCATATAGAGAAACGTAGAATGGGAATAGTAAGAAACCTCAGCCGGCCCGGAGCCAGTTGGAAGCGAACCCCTCTGCCAGGGGGTGGTGGAATGTTGAACAGCCAGCTTGCCTGCCAGCCAGCTTGCCTGCTTCGCTAAAGTGTGGTGGCCTGTCTTGTTGGAGAGCAGACCGACTCCTTTCCGAGGAAGAAGAAGAAGAAGACGTAGGAGCCAGTTCCCTCGACACGACGCAGAAGAAGAAGGAATGCCAGAGAGAGAGAGAGAGAATGAAAGAATGCCAAGTTTCAGCTGTTTCATCGACTGTGGTGATTTCCCTCCAGGGTCACCGGCTGCAATGTCGGTGCACTCAGACCCCCTCCTCCCCCCAATTCCAACCCCGGTGCTAACGCGGTGAGCGTGGGGTTTAGGTCCGTGCTTCTCCACCTGCACGTTTTTCATCGAAAGGGTCAGATAAGTACATTTAGTTAATTACCTCGGCTCGGGCAGACATCTTTCTTTTCATTGTTTTCTTTTTACTTGTCTCGCTTCAAATTGCTGAACTGAATTGATTGTTTTCTACTTGCATTCTATGCATTTATTGTAGCGTTTGTCGCTCAGTCACCATTCACTGGTAAATGCATTCATGAAAATTAAACTACTTCCTTTGAATTGATACCGTTTTTGCCATTACTTCATTTAGACAATTACCATCTAGCGTGTGAATGGAGGAATGAAGGTGCGTGCTTTGGTTCTTCCCCTAGACATTTAAACGAGTTAATTTGATCAAAGAACAAGTACGTCACAGGCCGCTTGAGCGCTTGTAGCGAGAGTGTCGGCGGGGGCCGCTTGAGCGTCTGTACACCGAGTGTCGGCGGGGGCCGCACGTTAGCTCCTGTGAGCCCGGGTGTGGGCCGGAGCTGGAGAGGGATTGTGTTTGTGTGGTGAATACACTTCGTTATATATCTGTGCTGGTGTTCATGTTTTTTCTTGTTTATTTTCATTTGTGCGTGCTAGGCTAACCCGAGGCCCAGTTAGCCGGTCCGTAACACACAGCACGATAGTTATGTGTCACACGCCACGATAGTTGTGTGTCACACAGCATGATAGTTGTGTCACACAGCATGATAGTTGTGTGTCACACTGCATGACAGTTGTGTGTCACACTGCACGATATTTGTCTGTCACACACCACGATAGTTGTGTGTAACATAGAATGACAGTTGTGTCACACAGCGCACGGCAGTTGTGTGTTGCACAGTACGAAAGTTGTCTGTCACACATCGCGATAGTTGTATATCACACAGTATGACAGTTGTGTGTCACACAGCACGATAGTTATGTGTCACACAGCACGATAATTGTGTGTCACACAGAATGATAGTTGTGCGTCACACAAACTCCCATGACAGTAATGAAAAACCAAACTATCGTCGAAAGCCTGTTTAACTATTACGTCATAGTGCTTGTAAAAAACCTTTACCACTACTACGTCATAGTGCTTGTACAAAGCCTGTACCACTACTACGTTACATTGCGTGTACAAAGCCTGTACCACAATTACGTCAGAGTACCTGTACAAAGTCTGTACCACTACTACGTCACAGTGCGTGTACAAAGCCTGTACCACTACTACGTCAGAGCACCTGTACAAAGTCTGTACCACTATTACGTTACAGTGCGTGTACAAAGACTGCACACTATTACGTCAGGGTACATGTACAAAGCCTGTACCACTACTACGTCATAGTGCTTGAACAAAGCCTGTACCACTACTACGTCATAGTGGGTGTACAAAGCCTGTACCACTACTACGTCATAGTGCGTGTACAAAGCCTGTACCACTACTACGTCATAGTGCGTGTACAAAGCCTGTACCCCTACTACGTCATAGTGGGTGTACAAAGCCTGTACCACTACTACGTCATAGTGCGTGTACAAAGCCTGTACCACTACTACGTCATTGTGGGTGTACAAAGCCTGCACACTAGTACGTCATAGTGCGTGTACAAAGCCTGTACCACTACTACGTCATAGTGGGTGTACAAAGCCGGTACCACTACTACGTCATAGTGCGTGTACAAAGCCTGTACCACTACTACGTCATAGTGCGTGTACAAAGCCTGTACCACTACTACGTCATAGTGCGTGTACAAAGCATGTACCACTACTACGTCATACTGCGTGTACAAAGCCTGTACCACTACTACGTCACAGTGCTTGAACAAAGCATGTACCACTACTACGTCATAGTGCGTGTACAAGGCCTGCACACTATTACGTCAGAGCACCTGTACAAAGCCTGTACCACTACTACGTCACAGTGCGTGTACAAGGCTAGGATGAGCTCTGTGTGCAGACTTTCCCTCGGTGTTTCTCGCTGCTCTCCAGCCCTGCACTCGGCTGGCAACCAATTGCCAGGCTCTGTAGCGACCAAAATAGTTTCCCGGGAAAAACAGTTTCCGGAAGTCATCGCAGAGTTATCTGCGAGGGACGTGCTGAGAATTCCACTCTAAAAAGAGACGGCACCCGCCACTCCGCCTGACTGACTTCGCACGCCCGGGAGTTATGCTAAGATCCGGCCGCGTTAATATATCTGCGTTTTGTGACAAACGTCTTGCTCGGCGGTACTGTACTCCATGCACCTTAACGGTCCTCGTGATTCGAGTGTAATCTTAAGCTAAACGACGTTTATTGGCGCTGCTGAAATGGTCGAAGTCGGAAACATTCGGAAAGTCGTTTAGCTTAAGATTACACCCGAATCACGCGGACCGTTAAGGTGCATGGAGTACAGTACCGCCGAGCAAGACGTTTGTCACAAAACGCAGATATATTAACGCGGCCGGAGCTTAGCATTACTCCCCGGGCGTGCGAAGTCAGTCAACGGTCGCGTTTTATAAAACCAGACTAAAAATAGACTCCCACATTATTTCCGGCAGGGGAGACGGCTTTGCACGGGAAAAAACTTTTTTGAACGCTACATTATGTGTTAAACACAAATGCACAAAAAACACAAAAACTCGTAAAGCAACTAATGCGTCGTTTGTCGGGATATATTCCATGCGAAGAACACGTGCAGGAGCGGTAAATCGCATAAAGAGAGAGCCGAGCAGATAACTCTGCGATGACTTCCGGAAACTGTTTTGGTCGCTACAGGCTCCCTTCACAAGGCGTGCTACGTGAATAACGGGAAATCGAGACTTGAGATTTCGTAATACGTCGTAAAACCCCACCTTATTCATTCATTCGTTCATTCATTCATTCATTCGTTCATTCGTTCATTCATTCATTCATTCATTCGTTCGTTCGTTCGTTCACTCATCCATTCATTCACTAACGCAAACACTGCTGCTGCCACTACCGCTACAGCTACTTTTATTTCAACTACTGCTCTTTCTACTACATTTATGTACGCCATTCTCACTTCCACTACTATTTCAATCCATGTACACATGGCGATTGCAACGGTGGTGGCGGTGGCGGTGGTGGCGGTGGCGGTGGTGGTGGCGGTGGCGGTGGTGGTAGTGGCGGTGGCGGAGGTGGTGGTGATGGTGATGGTGGTGGTGGTGGTGGTAGCGGCGGTGGTGGTGGTGGTGGCGGTGGTGGTAGTGGCGGTGGCGGTGGTGGTGGCGGATGTGGTGGTGGCTGTGGCGGTGGTGGTGGTGGCGGTGGCAGTGGTGATGGTGATGGTGGTGGTAGTGGCGGTGGTGGTGGTGGTGGTAGTGGTGGTGGTGGCGGTGGCGGTGGTGATGGTGATGGTGGTGGTGGTGGTGGCGGCGGCGGTGGTGGTGGTGGTGGCGATGGTGGTGGTGGTGGTGGAGGTAGTGGCGGTGGCGGTGGTGGTGGCGGTGGCGGATGTGGTGGTGGCTGTGGCGGTGGTGGTGGCGGTGACGGTGGTGGTGGTGGGGGGGGGGGGGGGGGGGGAAAGAAAGAATGAGGGAGACAAGGAAGGGAGGAGGGAAGGGAGGACAGAAAGAAAGGGAGGGAAAGGAGGGGGGAGGGGAGGGAAGGGAGAGAAAGGAGGGAGGGAGGGAGGCAGGCAGAAAGGGAGGGAGGGAAGGAGGCATAAAGGGAGGGAGGGAGGGAGGTAGGGAAGGAGGGAGGGAGGGAAGGAGGGAGGGAGGGATTGAGGGAGGGAGGGAGGTAGGGAAGAAGGGAGGGAGGGAAAGAGGGAGGGAGGGAAGGAGGGAGGGAGGGAAGGAGGGAGGGAGGGAGGGAGGAGACAATTGTGGGTGGAGGCAAACTGCCACTCAGGGATTGTCAGGCTGTCCAATCCCAAACGTCCCATGATACAACAGTCACACACGGAATGCACACAGTACAGCGCAACACATCACATCACAACACATCACAGTACAACATCACAGCACACCACACCACAGCACACCACACCACAGGACAACATCACAGCACACCACACCACAACACAACACATCACAGTACAACATCACAGCACACCACACCACACCACAGCAACCACACCACAGGACAACATCACAGCACACCACACCACACCACAGCACACCACTTTGACATTGGTTAGGACTGAACAACTCTTCTAACAGAGCCTTCATGTTCACTCCCAGAAGCAAAGGAGGCCTAGGACTGTTGAGCCCGCGATCGACCTACCATGCCAAAAAGTTGTCATTCTACCTAGACCTGCTCAACAACACGGACACACAGACACGATGTACAGCGCGCAAATCGCTCCAGCTCCACCTCGACAAGCGAAAATGCAAGCGAACCAGCACCGAGACTGATAACTGCTTTGCCTGGCACCTGACAGACAACAACTTCCGACTTGTCAAGCCTGGAAAAGTCAACTGGCGTCAATCACAGTGGGTGCACATCAACGAGCTATGCGGCCGACTCAAGACCCGCCTGCGTGGAAACGAGGAAGAAGATTTCGTCATGAGCATAGAGGTAGATGAAGACATACACGTCAATATAAGCGACGCCCACAGCCTCTACATGTTCTTGAAGAGTCAGCACCTGCAGAACGTGTGTTACGGGGATTCACAAACGAAATGACTCGGTCCCAGAGTTCAACACATGTTTTTATATTTACTCACAAAAACATGCCCGTAACAGGGGTAGAAAAGAAAAGAAAAGTAAAAAGAATGTTACTGGGTTATCTGATTCCCCTACCACCTCCTTGATAATTCAAAGCTCATAAAAATGTACACCAAAGTCTTACATGGTATCACTCCCAAGGGGAAAACAAAATTAGAATACCGAAACACAAGTAAACTATCTGTCAACCTTCGACTATAAACACAAAACAAGACTGGTCAGCCTTCTAATAATATGAACATTAAAATGTGCAGGTCAGCCATTGACAACATAACTGTCGACCCAATTTTAAAAAAAGGTTTTCACCAACCTTTCCCTCCACCCGTGCTGTTTCTCACTCTCTCTGTTCGTCGTATCTCTCTCTCGTCGGCTTCACTTTGTCTGCCTCCGTCTTCTCTTCTTCCTCGACAGGTAGACTCTTCAAAGTAGGCCACTTCACTGCCCATTCAAAGCAGACTCATCTCTCTTCTCTTCTCAGGAGGTAGACTGTACAGCAGACTGACGGCAGCCCGACCTCTCCCCTCTCTTGGCTGCAGGCGGACTTCCCCGCAAGGCAGAATCAGCCCCGACTGCTGGCTAACTGATTCTTCTCTCTTAACATAGCGTTCATCTCAAAAGTAACTCACAACTTCGCACGATCCAAACCTCAGAACAACCAGTTCCCACCATCCCCGGGACAGAGCTCAAACTCACCCCAAAACCTTCACCGCGAAAACGCACGCATTCCTCGGACCACCCCGCAGGAAAAAAGCAAGCCTATCTCAAATAGCATCTGGTAAACAACCTTCCCCATCACAACGTGCACCAGGAGAGGAGAGGAAAAAAAATCCAAAGGTCGGCTAGCACGTGTAGACGACATAGACTACGCGCTGTCCTCTTCCCGCCTCACTAACATGCACCTTAGTGACAAGATAGTGCAATTCATAACAAAAGGCAGGCTGCAACTACTAGAGTGCAACGCTCTCCTCCACGTGTACTACCCGACGACATATTCCTAATCCTCTGCGAGATGCGGTTACGCCAGCGAAACAGTCAGCCATGTACTGAACGGATGCGCTGTAAACAAAAACATCATCCAAAAACGACATGATCGTATCGTCGAAATCGTGCGCATAAACATGACATCCACCGACACGTCGTCTAGCATACTGGTAAACAAAATCGTGAAGCCGACCCAATTTGGCGCTGACGCTGATGCCTTCACTGCAGCAACGCACATCAAACCAGACGCTTGCATAATAAATCAAACGGCACGCACGTGCTTCATCGTCGAAGTTTCAGTCCCATTTGATGCCTTTGTTAGTGAATGTTACCGACACAAATTCGAGAAGTACCTGCCCCTTAACCAGTGCATCCAGGAACTAGGATTTCAGTGCAAGACAATAGCCCTGGTTATAGGATCACTCGGCTCTGTGCACAACCGTTTTGTTAGCGGACTGCGAATGATGGAAATCTCAACCCACAGAACCAAGAGCGTCGCCCGATATGCTTCAGTAAGTGCGATGATTGGTTCCCACATAGTGTGGAAGCAAAGATGTAGACAGGTCCTGCCTGAGTAGAATTGAATGAAGAAGAAAGTATCACCAAATACACCTTGCCCCATCCCCCAACCCCCACCCCATATAATCCCCCTCCCCTCTTCAAAAGTCTTCTCCCGCAGTACCCTTTCCCCACCTCCCCTATATTGAGGCCCATGCTTCAAGTCCAGGA
>JAWQFJ010001054.1:0-12500 GCA_034096865.1 Theodoxus fluviatilis | reverse complement strand
TTTGCGTTTGTAGTTTGTGTATTTAAGAAGAGGGTGTGCGGGAGAGGGACGTGGTTTTCCTCACGGCTGCACAGACGTTTATCTGTGGTTCCGGTTTCACCTGGTATTGGCGATCTGGTGTCCGGCATCTCGGTGCTGGCCGAGGGACAGGACTGGCCAGGAGCTGGCATCATGGCTGCCCTACTGGCACAGTGTGTCCTACCTCTCTTGGATCGCAGGCTCAGTCATTGTATTTTCTTTTTGTTTATCCACGCGTTTTACCTCGTACGCGTCGTCTCGTATTGTTATAGTCTTGTTGCGAACGAGCGTGGACTAGCTGTGTGGTGCAGCAGGTGTCAAGTTCCGTTTTTGTCATTTCTGATCCTTCCAGATGATTGAATTTTATGTCCCCATTTTCCCCTCTCCACTTGGCTGTTACTGTCATTTTTAAATTCTACACCCCGTTTTGTGATTATGTGGGGTCTGCAGCGCCTGTAGTTTTGAATTTGCCCATACTTCAGTTAACATTAAACGTTAATAAACCTTGTGTACTCTATTTATTTGCTCTTGTTAGTAATCTCCCTCTGGGTTGGGGGTTAAAACAATAGACCCACCGCGTCTCCCTTAGCGATTCGTAAGAAGTGAATAAATAGGGACACCGTGACTTGATTAGAGTTTACTCTAATCTATTCTGACATTCGTGCATAATGGCCTTACATAGCCTACAAAGGCTGAGAGGTCGTAAATCACCACCCATTCATCCATCCATCTTGTGTGTAATCTGACGTTTGTGAGCATCCATAATAGGCCCAGGGGTTGGAAGTTCCATTCATCATCACGCTGTGGAGGGCTGCTCCCGAGTCGCCACCGCCTGGCGACCCTTGACAGTAACAGTCCCACCGCCTGGCGACCCTTGACAGTAACAGTCCCACCGCCTGGCGACCCCTGACAGTAACCGTCCCACCGCCTGGCGACCCCTGACAGTAACCGTCCCACCGCCTGGCGACCCCTGACAGTAACCGTCCCACCGCCTGGCGACCCTTGACAGTAACCGTCCCACCGCCTGGCGACCACTGACAGTAACAGTCCCACCGCCTGGCGACCCTTGACAGTAACCGTCCCACCGCCTGGCGACCCTTGACAGTAACCGTCCCACCGCCTGGCGACCCTTGACAGTAACAGTCCCACCGCCTGGCGACCCCTGACAGTAACAGTCCCACCACCTGGCGACCCCTGACAGTAACCGTCCCACCGCCTGGCGACCCTTGACAGTAACCGTCCCACCGCCTGGCGACCCCTGACAGTAACATTCCCACCGCCTGGCGACCCCTGACAGTAACCGTCCCACCGCCTGGCGACCCCTGACAGTAACCGTCCCACCGCCTGGCGACCCCTGACAGTAACCGTCCCACCGCCTGGCGACCCTTGACAGTAACCGTCCCACCGCCTGGCGACCCCTGACAGTAACAGTCCCACCGCCTGGCGACCCCTGACAGTAACCGTCCCACCGCCTGGCGACCCCTGACAGTAACCGTCCCACCGCCTGGCGACCCCTGACAGTAACCGTCCCACCGCCTGGCGACCCTTGACAGTAACCGTCCCACCGCCTGGCGACCCTTGACAGTAACAGTCCCACCACCTGGCGACCCCTGACAGTAACAGTCCCACCACCTGGCGACCCCTGACAGTAACAGTCCCACCGCCTGGCGACCCCTGACAGTAACCGTCCCACCGCCTGGCGACCCCTGACAGTAACCGTCCCACCGCCTGGCGACCCCTGACAGTAACAGTCCCACCGCCTGGCGACCCCTGACAGTAACAGTCCCACCGCCTGGCGACCCCTGACAGTAACCGTCCCACCGCCTGGCGACCCTTGACAGTAACCGTCCCACCGCCTGGCGACCCTTGACAGTAACAGTCCCACCGCCTGGCGACCCCTGACAGTAACCGTCCCACCGCCTGGCGACCCTTGACAGTAACAGTCCCACCACCTGGCGACCCCTGACAGTAACCGTCCCACCGCCTGGCGACCCCTGACAGTAACCGTCCCACCGCCTGGCGACCCCTGACAGTAACCGTCCCACCGCCTGGCGACCCCTGACAGTAACCGTCCCACCGCCTGGCGACCCCTGACAGTAACCGTCCCACCGCCTGGCGACCCCTGACAGTAACAGTCCCACCGCCTGGCGACCCCTGACAGTAACCGTCCCACCGCCTGGCGACCCCTGACAGTACGTACCGTCCCCACACCGCCTGGCGACCCCTGACAGTAACCGTCCCACCGCCTGGCGACCCCTGACAGTACCAGTCCCACCGCCTGGCGACCCCTGACAGTAACCGTCCCACCGCCTGGCGACCCCTGACAGTAACCGTCCCACCGCCTGGCGACCCCTGACAGTAACAGTCCCACCGCCTGGCGACCCCTGACAGTAACAGTCGTTTGAAAACGTAAAGCCCTGCCTTAATAGCCCGAACGGTTGCACGGCGACAGGTCCGTGCAGCTGTCGCCCGTGCCACTCGTGCGGCGAGAACTGGGCTCGCCCTCAACTGCCCGTGCTCCGAGCGCGCCGAATGCCCCGACAGCTAGCTCGCTCTCTGTCTGCAAGAAGGTGTCGGGCAAAAAATTGCTTGCAGCACGTTATGGGAGCTCGCTCCTCATTGGCTGAGAAACCGAATCTTCTTCTTCGGAGGAGGCTTTGTTGGCTTCTCGCGACTGTTTCCACAATTAAAATGGCGGATATAATCTACGG
The DNA here is from genome assembly GCA_034096865.1 of Theodoxus fluviatilis. NCBI lineage: Eukaryota > Metazoa > Mollusca > Gastropoda > Cycloneritida > Neritidae > Theodoxus > Theodoxus fluviatilis. Next base: position 9,771 of record JAWQFJ010001054.1, on the reverse strand, counting down.
TTCGACCAGAAAACGCTGTATCTGTTGATACTCAAAACCCATCCAAAGAAAATATAAGCCATGAACAGCATTAATTTATCACAGCTGTATGTTGATTGCATCGTTAGGTTGTGAAAGCGCTCACATTTTACAACTGGAATGGAGGTTGACTCGCCCTCTGTGTGGACCAGCCGAAGGCAGGTTCAAGGACAACAATCACAATGTATTTATAATCTTTCCTGGTGTCTGTAAGGTCCGCACGTCAGCTAGGCCTATAAATAGAAGTGCGTGAAGCTTGGCTGGGCTCGTATCAACAAGACTGAGTAATTTAGTCAAGAAAACAGCAAATTTACAACGCATACTTCAATTTCAATGCAAAATTTGATGTAACACACAGCAAAAGAAGGTCATCGAAATACAGCCACGGTTAGACTCGACTACGCTCCACAGTCAGAGGAAATCTGTTGTACGCGTGAACTCTCAACTCTCTCGCTGACGCTGTGCGTTCGCCTCTATTAAAATAACAACAACGCCCGGTTGGCGACGACAATGAAGACTGGGGGACTGCGTGAGAAGGGGGGAGCGGTTTGACAACTTGGTTTGGCCGATAAATCGCTATATAAACCATACTTTTACAATAAGAATGAGTACTCGCATTGGCGACGACTGCTATAGAGTATAGTTTCATTCAGAAGGATTTCGACCAGAATCAAAGATAAGAATAAGAATATACATGTATGCATCTATGATCCTCTTTGCATCAGATGTTGTATAGAAAATAATAGCTCACACACATCGGTTTATATGATACTAGACAGCAATCTGAGAGCACAGACCCTCACTAAGTACGCCACAGTTTCTCTTCCGTGACCTCCATGACAACAATCTGAGTCGTCACCTCCGTCAAGTTCGCCGACACCATCCAAACGACAAGCAATTAAGTTAGGCCTTATAACTTAATAGCCCGACTGTCAGACGGGCGAACCGGCGTTTGGAGTCGGACGGCACGCTCTATTAAGAACGAACGCAGTTTCGGCGAGAACCCCAAACGCCCGTTCGCCCGTCTGACAGTCGGGCTATTAAGGCAGGCCTTTAGAGAGAGACTATGAATGGATGGAAGGGCAGATAGGCAAGCAGCTACCTAGCATGCTTGCATGTTAGAGAGAGACTGAAAGAACAGGCAGTCTGACACAGAAAGTCAGTCAGCACACTAGGGGAATCATTTAAAGATTGGCTGTAACTTTTATAAAAGTTTTTAGTAGGTTATGCAGACATTTTCGGAATGAGACAAAGTAGTTGTAATAAAGTGAGAGAAACCAATGCATAGACAGACAGAAAGACACATAGCAAGACAATATTATATTGAGACAGACTTTGGTTGTACAGACAACTTCCTTACAAGCAACTGCTGTGCCTGCACCCTCTATGGGCTGGAGAGAAAAGTAGACCTACTGCATCTCCATGCACGATCCGTACAAGGCAAAACAACTTGGGAAAGGAGGAGTTCACCAGATCTTACTCTATTCCACTCTAATGACGTTCCTGCTCAGTGGCCTTACATAGCCTACACAGATTCATAGGTCATAATCTTTATCCGTTCATTCGTTCATTCATTCATTTGTTCATTCACTCATTCATTCACTCATTCATTCATTCATTCATTCATTCATTTGTTTATTCATTCATTCATTCATTCATTCGTTATTCATTCATCATTCATCATTCATTCACTGATTCATTCATTCATTCATTCATTCGTTTATTCATTCATTCACTCATTCATTTATTCATTCATTCATTCCCTTTTCATTCATTCACTCTTTATTCATTCACTCTTCATTCATGCACTCTTCATTCATTCACTCTTCATTCATTCACTCCCATTCATTCATTCATTCATTTCTACAGTCCACCCTCTGAGGAGTACTTAGGGAGGGAGAAGCTGGTGATTGCGGAGGACTGTGACCTCATCACGCTGGTGGACATCATTAAAGGGCGTCTGGAGGTCACCACCACCCACATCTACTTCTTCGACTGCAGTTCCAACAAGGAGGAAGGTGGGTTAGAGCATTCAGACGTCAACCATAAGGTTGTGAGTTCATCCCAGACAGAGTTGACTTTTTTTTTTCTTTAACCCCTGCAAGGTTTTGGCTCTACCAGGATTTCAAAACTGAAGCAATAAGAAGGGATGAAGTTGGCTGACCAATTCTAGTCAGGTGGCCTGACCATCCAATCAAGCCACTCACCTGGCCAAGTTTTTAAAGGTAATCTTTGAGATAAAAAGTTTACTGAATTAATGAATCTACCTAGAGTTTTTCTGAATCTTGACTACTTTCGCAGGTGGTGAGGACTTCAAGTGGTCATTGAACCAGCTTCGGGAAATCCACTTCCGTCGCTACAACCTGCGTCGAAGTGCCCTGGAGGTGTTTCTGGTGGACCAGACCAACTACTTCATCAACTTTGCACAGAAGGTTAGTCCACGCCTGAGGCAGTCTTGCTCTAGATCGCCTATAATTATGTCATTGGATGCTTCAGTGAGTGCCACCCTTTGCTAGTTCTTATTTGCGGATGATCTGAGGCAGAAAATGTGCGGGGGATAGTGAAGTTGGTTCGAGCTTTCCGCTCTGCTGCACCAGTCCTATGGAATCAACTGCCAGAGGCGTTACATCAGGAGCCAAAGCAGAAGAAGTTCAGAGGAAGCCTCAATACGTGCCTTTTCCGCCAAGCGCGTCTTGCTTACTAGGGGATCCTAGTCGACCCCTACTAGGGACATCCTAGCACCATGGAAAATTCGTGACATTTTTTTTTGGTGCATGCGCCACTGAGCAGCATTTGGGCTGGAAGTGCGCACAATACAAGTACATTATACATACATACATACATGTTCATAGTGATGGTGATGATGATGGTGGTGGTGGTGCTGATGATGCTGGTGATGATGATGATGATAATGGGGTTGGTGATGATCATAATGACGATGATGATGCTGAGGAAGACTCAAAAGTTGGAAATGTGCAGGCACATGCCCAGTACATAAAGCAATTTTTTTAACTGCCACAACATGCACATGCACACACATATGCAGTCATGTGTGCATGCATACACTTACACCAACATTTTAACAATAACAACTACAAGAACTCTTTCACCACCTTATTGTTTAACCTTCTTCACTGCGTATCAGTTGTCAGTGTTATAGAGAACTTAATAACAGGAACTATCACACAAGCAATGTATACAGCAAGGTGGCCAGTCTTTCCTTATACCATTGAATTTTTGTGTAGCGGTAGAGACATAATATGTGTCAACCTCTTACAATTAAAATGTTTTTTCATCTGCATGGTTTATTATCTGTGACACAGGTCCAACCAACTGGACCTTGATGCAGTGAAAAGATTACAGCAAAAATGATTACAAGTGCAGACAAGTACTATGAAAAATAGGCCAGACTGAAATGATAAAGTAGAAGTTGTACAACTGCACAGCAGACAAGCACTTGATTTATTCGCTGTTGCTTTTATTGCTTCTTTCTTTCCATTCACTTGCTTAGTGTGTGTGTGTGCTGGATATGCATGTTTTTCTCTCTCTTTCTTTCTTTCTTTCTTTCTTTCTTTCTTTCTTTCTTTCTTTCTTTTTCTTTCTGTCTTCCTTCCTTCCTTCCTTCCTTTCTTCCTTTCTTTTTTCTTTCTTCTTTTTATATTTTAACTTGCTGGTCTGTTTTTTTTCTTCTTATGTTTGAATTTTAAAAAATATCATTGCAATTTGACTTTTTTAAAGTAAGCTTTTGTAATTTGCCTGCAGCCTGTCAGGGACAAGGTCTACAGCCGGGTTCTGAGTCTCCGACCTTCAAACCTGAACTACTACGGCAGTCGCTCTCCCAGGGAACTGCTTCGAGCATCGTCCCTGACTCAGGTGAGAGGGGGGGGGGGGGAGAGAGAGAGAGAGAGAGAGAGAGAGAGAGAGAGAGAGAGAGAGAGAGAGAGAGAGAGAGAGACTGTGTGTTTGTGTTATTCTGGGAATGTGTGTGTGTGTGTGTGTGTGTGTGTGTGTGTGTGTGTGTGTGTGTGTTTCATTGGCAAAGCCTGATAATTTTGGTCTTAACTTTGGATTTTATTCCCCTTCCCCAGGAATATAAGACTCTGGTAACTTTATGCATTCCTTCCAAATAAAAAAACGATGTTGCCACCATCCAGGTTGATCATTTTTCTTTTATTTTCATTTTCTTGTCACCATTGGATGTATTATTAACATGTTCGAGTAATGTCATCTTCGATTTTTTTCCAGAAATGGGTTCAGAGAGAAATCTCCAACTTTGAGTATCTCATGATGCTCAACACCATTGCTGGCAGGACCTACAATGACCTCAGCCAGTACCCTGTGGTAAGGGGCTTTTTTTTTTTCACTGACGTGACATGACTGGCAGTCTGGCACACTGCAATATTTACTGGTGTAAAATGTTTTCACTCAAGTAAGATGCAGTCTTACAGTGCGTCTCATCCCTGGAATTGCAGAAAAATATACGTATTTTGAAAAATCAAATATAAAAACCGCTGGCGCTGAACCTCCAGGTTTTGGCATAAAAAATAAAATTAAAAAATGATCGGGTTTGAACCCGCAACCTCTCGAGAAAAGAGGGGAAAAAAACCAAACAACAAACAAAACCAGGTCGAGTTCAAACTCGATACCTCTCGAAAAAAATGGGGGGGGGGGGGGGGGGAGTTTCTGCGCGGATTCAAACCCGTTCACGCATTATCTAACAAAACAATAGTCCAACGCTTTGCCAGGTGAGCTATTCGGGAACTGACATGAATAAGTGTTTGTGAAGCAATTAGAACGTTGTTTTCCGCAAACCCCCTCGGTTCGTATTTTTCACTGTAAATTGTAGACAAATGCTTGATAGTTCATGAAATTTGAGTGGTCTTGTACATTTTAGGATACTCAAGGTCTATTTCTGCCAAGTTTAATATCGATTCACTGCCATTAGGCCACGCGAACAGAACTTGGTAGTGTAGGCCTACTCTATTGCGCTGAGATGGAGTGGCTGTTCTAAGAGTCGGACCGGCCGCACGGGTGGAGACACCAATTTTGACTGTAAAACGGTATTTTTCGAAGCAAAGGCGATTTTTTTTCTGGGGAGGATCACGAAAACTATTTTTGTAACTGGTGAGCGCTCGTACAGCGTGGGAGAAACGATGCTGGCGACGGGAGTGAAAGAAAAGGCGAAATATCGCCATTCCGTCAAGGGACATTTTAGCAGGGGTGTTTTCGAGTTTGCGACCTAAAAAAGTCACTTTCTTTTCAAACCTCGATTCTGAAAATTTGATACATTCAATCGGACCTACTTCCAGTAAGTGTGCAAAATGTCAAGGAAATCCGTCCAGTAGTTTTTGAGATATCAGCCGTTAAGTCGGGACAGACACACAGACAGACACACAGACAGACAGATAAAGCTGTGAGGACCTCCAGTAAACCTCGAGGGATAAACCAGTTCCAAAGCCATAAAATTATGTCTAGTTTTCTTAGTTCGATCTTTCCCCCTTACAACAAGGAAAATTGTGCACATGTGTAGCATCATATAATCTTACACATTGTCAATGACTAACGTAGCATCGTCGCGTCCCATATGAGTTAAGCTGTCACATACTTTACGCCTAGGAATTTGCACTCAAGGAAAGTCTGTGAACATGATTTTTTTTTTTGTCACAAGGCATTGATTACATGTGTCTGGAGGAGAGATTTCCATCTTCATCAGACAACCCCCAAGTGGCACCTTGTGCTGCTTGGCACCATCCTCGGAGCCACTGGAGTTGTCTCTGGAGGCCCTTTGACAGCGGGTCCCAGTTGATGATGTGGCATCTCATAGCAGTCATCTTTTGGAGAAGTCAAAATATTGTGCAAATAAGGACGTTCCTGTTACATAGGTGAATCCTGGTAGTTTTCAGGACATTTGGCAATTATTGAAGTAGACCGGAGTTTGAACTGGTAAACTTCTCTACCAGGCAGAATCACCTGTGCTGAGTAGGACTCCCATGCTCCATGCTCCATGTGAGATTTTCCCCCCTTTTGGTGAGCCCACCAGCGGCAAAGGGTACTTTAATGGACAGACCCCACTCTCCTCCACTCTCCTTCACTCTCATCTACTCTCACCTACTCTGATCACCCACTTTCACCCATCCTCACCCACTCTCACCCACTCTCACCCACTCTCACCCACTCTCACTCACTATCACCCACTATCACCCACTATCACCCACTATCACCCACTCTCACCCTGTGAAGGAGTGATACACCAATACAGACAAAAATTACTGTTCCCCTGTAGGCGGATTTGTTTCCCCAAAATCGTTAAAATGGTAAAGTTGTCCCGCAGATCCACTTTTATGTCAAGCTTCACCCCATTAAACCAGCAGAGACTCGTTCCAACCTCAAGAGCGCCTATTGCAAATCTCTGAAGGTGGATACCAAGCAGTGTTCTGTTCATTCTTCTGTTGCAGCCAGGACATGTATATAATGTAGATGAACTGCTTTAAACATATTCAAGTGTGTGAGGTGGAGTTTACTGCCTTCTCTAGAAGGAAAGGTAAGTGTAAACTTTTGGGAAAATATATGTAATTTTTTATGCTGTCCCCCCTAATGTAGATGCATTCCCCTTTTAGTTGGCAGTTGTTACCCTGAGCTGAGATTGGAGGTAGACATGTCAGGCCGAAAGCTTGTAGTGAACGCGTAATCCCTGTGGGACTCAATGTCCGCTTCAGTTGTTCTATTCGACATTTGGCAGAGACTAAATCTGTAGCAACCCAGATGTTGTGTGAGGTCGAGAGATTGGAGGTAGACATGTCAGGCCGAAAGCTTGTAGTGAACGCGAAATCCCTGTGGGACTCAATGTCCCCTTCAGTTGTTCTATTCGACATTTGGCAGGGACTAAATCTGTATCAACCCAGATGTTGTGTGAGGTCGAAAACAAATTCTGTGTTGCCGGATCATGGACGTCGCTACTTTATCTGTCACTTCTCTGGGTCTTACTTTTCCCATCCATCCCCTGCTGGACTTGGCTCTGAATTTGGAACTTTCAGTGTCTTAGAGGCGTTTGTGTTAGTTGGTAAAATAGTTTTTACTCTGTGCAGATATATCGCAGTGAATGTTTTCATCATGTGTTGGCAGTTCCCCTGGATCCTGTCAGACTACCACTCCGAGACGTTGGACCTGAACAACCCTGATGTGTACAGAGACCTGCAGCGCCCCATCGGTGTGGTCAACCCTCGCCACGAGAAGGAAGTCCGCGAAAAGTCAGTTATTAAACATACAGAAGCATGCATCGACACAGATGTGCACAAGCATGCATACACAGACACGCGTGCACATACACACACACTCATTCACACACACACACACATTCACACACACACACTCATTCACACACACACACTCATACACACACACACACTCTCACACACAAACACACTCACACATGCACACACTCACACACACACACTCTCACACACTCTCACACGTGCACATACACACTCACTCTCACACACACACATGCACTCACACACATGCACATGCACAGACGCACACACACACACACGCATGCATGCACGCACACACACACACACACGCGCGCACGCACGCACACACTCACACACACACACATGCACTCAGACACTCACACACACACATACACGGACACACACACACACACACACCACGCACTCACACACACATGCACTCGCACGCACGCACGCATGTACACATGCACGCATGCACACACACACAAAGAACACACGCACCTTGCAAGGATGTGGTCACAGTTTTTGTTTGTGTGTTTTTTCTCTCTTTCCACATGCCTGCAGGTGGATGTGTACAGATTTTGAAACATTTTGGAGGCCCACTCAAAATTTCTTTTCAATGGCGTTGCATGTTTTAAATGCGAGGGACCTTTCCAGAGCACCCACAGCGGCATTTTGTATGGGGGGGATTATTAGGAGTCCACCGCGGTGTTCTGTTTAATGGCAGCCACGTTTCCAGATTGCGAGGCTTCTTTAAGTGTTTTGACCGTAGGAAAAAGGGAGAACCCGGGGCCCTGTATCCAGAACGGCGATTTATCTTTTTAACACTCGATTTATCCCCTAACCCCGGGTTATCTTGACTTCGGGTTAAATTTTCCTATGCATGACGGCGATTTAGCCCTAACCTCGCGTCAAAGCAGAGGGTTAAACTATCCTCCCGATGTCGGCAAGATAAATAGATAACCCGGGGTTATCTTCGACTGAGCAAGTATTGGCTCTTTTAATCAGATGCACATGCGTTCATGTGTGCGGCGCGCGTTGTGAGTGTGTGTAGAAAACGTGTTATGACTCTAATCCAGCCGTGATTCACTGCTTGATGTGAAGAATTTCCTCTCACTGCCTTGCCTGTCTCTGTGCAGTGAGCAAATGACCTTGGCCTGTATCCAGCTTCACTAGGGAAGATAAATCGGTTAGATAAGGTACGCTCGTCAGAGGATCCTAGGTTGCGCTTTGCTATATATACTGGTTTCCAGCCAAGGGAGAGCGGAACAGACAGTTGGAATCCTCTGAGTTGACCGAGACCAAGATTTAGCAAACCCCGCGTTATTTTCGCTTGTGGACGGGGATTTAACCTAGCGCCTAACCTCGCAATAGCTAACCCGGGTTTAGAGATAAATCGGGGTTAAAATAACTCGCCGTTCTGGATACAGGCCCAAGTCTGTAATGGCTGCATGTTTTAAATATGAGACCTTCTAGAGAACCCAAGCATTTCTTATGTGATATATGAGTCCTTCTCGAGCACCCAAGGCATTAAGTATTTGACATAGAGGGCCACCTAGTCTGCAAGGGCTACTTTTTTCATATATAAGAGACGTTCGAGGGTCCCCAAGGCATTTTGTATGCGGCATGGAAAGCCACTATGTCTGAAACGACTGTGTGTTTCAGATATGAGACCTTCTAGAGTACCCAAGGCATTAAGTATATGACATAGGAGACCACCTAGTCTGTAGTGTAAGGGCTACTTGTCTCATATAAGAGACGTTTGAGGGTCCCCAAGGCATTTTGTATGCGGCATGGAAAGCCACTATGTCTGTAACGACTGTGTGTTTCAGATATGAGACCTTCTAGAGTACCCAAGGCATTAAGTATATGACATAGGAGACCACCTAGTCTGTAGTGTAAGGGCTACTTGTCTCATATAAGAGACGTTTGAGGGTCTTCAAGGCATTTGGAATGCGACATAAGATGGCCAACATGTCGGTGATGGCTGCATGTTTCAGGTACGAGACGTTCGAGGATCCCCAGGGCACCATCGAGAAGTTCCACTATGGGACTCACTACTCCAACGCCGCCAGCGTCATGCACTACATGCTGCGTGTTGAGCCTTTCACCACGCTCCACATCCAGCTACAGAGCGGCAGGTAACTGTTCCCTGACTACTTTTGCTCCTCCTCCTCCTCCTCCTCCTCCTCCTCCTCCTCCTCCTCCTCCTCCTCCTCCTCCTCCTCCTCCTCCTCCTCCTCCTCCTTCCTTCCTCCCCTCTCCTCCTCCCTCCCTCTCCTCCTCCTCCTCCTCCTCCTGCTCCCTCCTCCTCCTCCTCCTCCTCCTCCTCCTCCTCCTCCTCCCTCTCCTCCTCCCTCCCTCTCCTCCTCTCCTCCTCCTCCTCCCTCCTCCTCCTCCTCCTCCTCCTCCTCCTCCTACTCCTCCTCTTCCTCCTCCTCCTCTTCCTCATTCTTGACCTTGTCATCCTCTCTCTCCTCTCCTCTCCCTCCCCTCCCCTCCC
>JAWQFJ010001053.1:171071-180983 GCA_034096865.1 Theodoxus fluviatilis | reverse complement strand
AAAGGTGTATCCACTGTTTCTGTCGTTTCTGGTCCTGGCGGAGAGGGCCCGCTATTGCGGAGGGCCGCTATTGCGGGATTTTCTTTGTCAAAAGTTCTTAAGGCCATTTTGATTCTTTTGTTCTAAAACGTCTAAAAAACAAAAAAATTATTGTTACTTTAAAAAAAACGTTGACATTTTTTCGTTATGCCTGCAACTTCAGACACAAAAGCCTACACAACACACACATTTCCTAATCAGTCTTGTCTCTCTCGGCGTCCCTATCGGCCAAGATCATAGGAAACAACGTCACTTCCTCCATCAAAGAACAAAGCGTGCCTCCCCTGCTAAAATCCAAAGAAACAACGTCCCTCCCTCCATCAAAGCACAAAGCGCGCTTCCGCGGCTAAGATCAAAGGAAACAACGTCACTCCCTTGTCTCGGATATGCATTCTACATTTTACAAACATTTTTGAAGCCAATCTTGATTCTTTTGGCCCAAAACGCCAAAACAAAAATGTATGTTTTTTTAGGCGTTTCAGGAGGGTGAAAATGGACAGAATCTGCCGGTAGGTTCCGTAGCCGTAGTTTTTATCAATAACTGGTGAAGCTTTATATTCAGCTCCTTCTCCTGTCCGGTTTGGTGTTCCCCAGGGCTCAGTACTGGGTCCAGTTTTGTTCGTTTTTTACATGCAACCTTTGTTTGACATAGTCGCTCAGCACTCAATCAGTCAGCATGTATTTGAAGATGACAATCAGCTCTACAAAGACACCACCTTAGATCAATTCCAACCCACGTTAGACACTCTACAGACCTGTCTTTCTGATGTTAAGTCATGGATGTCACACAACAAACTCCAGCTGAACGATTCCAAAACCGAATGCCTTCTTGTCAAGTCTCAGAGCCTAGTGACGCCTCCATCCCTCCCGTCTTCTGTCAGGGTAGGAGACACTGACGTCGCCTTTAAGGCTCCTACACACTACCGGTTGTCCCCCGGTTTTGCTGCCGATCCGGTCAAGAATCGGAACGGTTGACTCATTTGCCTACAATCCAGCCCGGTTCTTGTCCGTAGGGCAAGCTCCATTCCCCGATCCGGTCTCGACCGATTCGTATGCCGGACGACTCGAGAACGACGAGAATCTCGCGACTAGTTGCCAATTTAAATGTCGGACCTGTCTCCACTTTGCGCAGAAAATGGTGTATTTGGGGATACAAAACCCATCCAAGAAAATGTAAGCATGACAGTATTATTATCAAAGCTGTATGTTGAATGCATCAATAGGTCGTGAAAGCTCCTACATTGTAAAATTGGAAATGCGGGTCAATGCACCTTCAAGCGAAAGCATCTGTCAGCGGCTTTCATTGCGTGCATGTTCGCACAGAAAACGCTGATTTTGGGGGATAATAAAAACCCATCCAAAGAAAATGTAAGCCATGAACAGCATTAATTTATCAAAGCTGTATGTTGAATGCATTATAGGTCGTGAAAGCTCCTACGTTTTAAAATTGCAAATGCAGGTCGACGCATATAGATCTATCTACACAAGGAACAGGAAGCATCTGTCTGCGGCTCGCGTGTTTGCACAGAAAGCACTGTAATTGGGGGATACTAAAACCCCATCCAAAAGAAAATGTAAGCCATGAACAGCATTAATTTATCAAAGCTGTATGTTGAATGCATCAATAGGTCGTGAAAGCTCGAACATTTTAAAATCCGATGCAGATCACACGCACAACCATGTGTTCGCTAGTTAACTGTTATCATTATTGCGTGTTCGAACAGAAAACGCTGATTTTGGGGATACTAAAACCCCATCCAAAGAAAATGTAAGCCATGAACAGCATTAATTTATCAAAGCTGTATGTTAAATGCATCAATAGGTCATGAAAGCTCCTACATTTTACAAATCCGATGCAGATATCACGCATAGAGCTACACGGCGAAGCGTCATTGCCATAGCTCGGCGAAGGGACGTAACTCTAAATTCTGACCTCGCTTCGCGTAAATGAAAATCGCTCGAGTCCGCGGTCTCGGTGTAATCGTTGCGTGTGGATGTCAACCCGATTTTTACACGCACGGTCAGACCGGATGGGGAGCAAAATCGCCTTGAAAACCGGTACGTGTATAGGCGCCTAAAGGCCTAAAGGGGTAGCCAAGGGGCAGCCAAGGGGCAGCCAAGGGGCAGCCAAGGGGCAGCCAAGGGGCAGCCAAGGGGCAGCCAAGGGGCGGCCAAGGGGTAGCCAAGGGGCAGCCAAGGGGCAGCCAAGGGGCAGCCAAGGGGCAGCCAAGGAGCAGCCAAGGGGCAGCCAAGGGGCAGCCAAGGGGCAGCCAAGGGGTAGCCAAGGGACAGCCAAGGGGCAGCCAAGGGGCAGCCAAGGGGCAGCCAAGGGGCAGCCAAGGGGCAGCCAAGGGGCAGCCAAGGGGTAGCCAAGGGGCAGCCAAGCAGTAACCATGGGGCAGCCAAGGGGCAGCCAAGAGACCGCCAAGGGGTAGCCAAGGGGCAGCCAAGGGGCAGCCAAGGGGCAGCCAAGGGGCAGCCAAGATGCAGCCAAGGGGCAGCCAAGGGGCAGCCAAGGGGCAGCCAAGGGGCAGCCAAGGGGTAGCCAAGGGGCAGCCAAGGGGCAGCCAAGGGGCAGCCAAGGGGCAGCCAAGCAGTAACCATGGGGCAGCCAAGGGGCAGCCAAGGGGCAGCCAAGGGGCAGCCAAGCAGTAACCATGGGGCAGCCAAGGGGCAGCCAAGGGACAGCCAAGCAGTAACCATGGGGCAGCCAAGGGGCAGCCAAGGGGCAGCCAAGGAGTAACCATGGGGCAGCCAAGGGGCAGCCAAGGGGCAGCCAAGGGGCAGCCAAGCAGTAACCATGGGGCAGCCAAGGGGCAGCCAAGGAGTAACCATGGGGCAGCCAAGGGGCAGCCAAGGGGCAAGGGGCAGCCAAGGGGCAGCCAAGCAGTAACCATGGGGCAGCCAAGGGGCAGCCAAGGGACAGCCAAGCAGTAACCATGGGGTAGCAAAGGGGCAGCCAAGGGGTAGCCAAGGGGCAGCCAAGGGGTAGCCAAGGGGTAGCCAAGGGGCAGCCAAGGGGTAACCATGGGGTAGCAAAGGGGCAGCCAAGGGGTAGCCAAGGGGCAGCCAAGGGGTAGCTAAGGAGCAGCCAAGCAGTAACCGTGGGGTAGCAAAGGGGCAGCCAAGGGGTAGCCAAGAGGCAACCAAGGGGCAGCCAAGGGAATAGCCCATCCACACGGCCCACGCGGTCGCTGGGCTTAGCCAATCGCTGACGCGGAACTACTCTATTTTTAGCGCAAACTTCTCTGGCTAACACTCATATCACAAATACAGCACTGTCTGGAAGCAGCGTCTCTTTGACTCCATCACGCGTTTTCGCTTCGGTTCTAGCCTATCGCACAACCACAACAAAATGGTTGTTCACTGCCAGTGGGGCACATGCTCTGGTGATCAACGATATCCCGATAAAATAGTAGGAGGCAAATTGCATCAATTTCCCTCTGTAAAAAGCAGAAGAGCCGATGCCATGGTGTGGATCAAGGCGTGCTGCCAGCCACACGATCAGCTAAATCTCAACCGGCTTAATAAAAACAAAGGAGTCTGCACGGGGGTGAGTCTCAGATCTGCATTTTAAATTGAACATTACTGTTGTTTAACACAAGTTTATTCATTTCTAGGCTTCAGGAAGCAAATTTTGGGAGGGAGCGTGAGGGTTGAGTGAGGATAAGACGTACAGTAATGGTTCATTGCGAGGATGATGCCTGTGTACCTTACCATCTCATTACACAGCTTGTCTGTCGTGATGGTAGTTCTGAGATTTTGGGTAGAGCACGGTTATACAAAGCTCCAGGATTAGAACAGAATATATCCCATCCAACGTAAGCCGAAGCGCAAAGGTTCACCCCTGTCTCGATCAAATCTTCGGGTCATGCTATTTACCGAAATGGCACTAATGGCGCTAATGGCTTCGAAATGGCTTAGAAATGAGCATATATATCGTTATCCCCTTCTTAAATATGATATATTTAAGCTATTCTAATTAAACCAGAACTATATTTGACCAAATTACGTTAGAAACAACAACATTTTGAAACAGAGACATGCGGTCGCCATATCCGTCCAGGATGATGATCGAAATGGCGACCGCATGTCTGTTTCAAAATGTTGCTGTTTCTAACGTAATTTGGTCAAATATAGTTCTGGTTTAATTAGAATAGCTTAAATATATCATATTCAAGAAGGGGATAACGATATGTATGCTCATTTCTAAGCCATTTTGAAGCCATTAGCGCCATTTCGGTAAATAGCATGACCAAAATCTTCGAATCGAACGTGGTTGGTAAATTTATTTCTCATCAATGCAACTAGTGAAGGTAAAGGTAGTAGTTTTGTATAGCGACTCTACACCAACCCGAGGCGCTCAATCCGTTTTAAACTTAACTACCTGATCACTGGAACACTTGATCAACATTTTACAGGCACCTGACAACAGACAGATACGACGCTCATTGTCACGCAGATGCCAGCACTTCCCGAGCTGTCACCTCCACCGTTGAATCCTCTTGCTCATAGATCTTAATTTCGTCTAAATAACATGAGTAGTATTTATTCATACCCCTGTCTATCACAGTCTGAGAAATCTTCTCACTGTCTGGCAAAAATGAGTCACAAATGCTGTCCGGAATACAACTCAACGATTCAGTTGGCGTTCGCGTCGAAGCCAATTTGCCGCCTGCATGTGATACCACGCGATCTCCCGCGAGAAAGGGGTGTGTCGTGGATGGGTCAATAGGACGGCGAATCAAGCTTCCTTCCACCTCACAGCCAAGGCTTGTTCAGGAGGCGCAGCGCTGCAAAGCGCTGCTCAGCGCTGCTCAGCGCATGTGATTCACTCCTGAACAGCAATTTTGGGGCGTGATTCACTCAGCGCTGAGCAGCGCTTTGAATCACCGATCCGAGGTGATTCAGACGATTTTGCATCATTTTCATAATGGCGTCTTTGATCCCGCACTAACTGTCGATGCGTAAAATAACCCTCAGAAACATCATTTTGGGACTGGAACGAGCTTTATTTGCCCCAAGCGCCCTGAATGCGCGAGTAATGGCAAGTAAGGATGACACAGTAGTGGACTTTATTCATGCAGAATACATTTAAACGTGCATAAACGATGTCTGTGGCAAAGAAAACACTTTCTATCAACACAACATGGGGCGCAGAAGATTTACCTCCTCTTTAACAAGTGAAGCGCTGCACAAAATTTGTATGTGTTCAGGAGAGCCAAAGAGCGCTCAATTGCCAACATGAAGCGCTCATGCAGCGCTTTATACTCCTGAACAAGCCTCCAGTCACACTGACAGCACGTGGCAGGACTTGATTAGTGGTGGCGAAGTCTAGCCCTGATTGCTCTCTACACATGGAGGGACGTTTGCACTGCTGGCTTCACGCTCCCCTGAGTGTTAGAGTGTGAGCAAGTCGTGTGTGAAGAAGAGAAGTGAGTGTGAGCAAGTCGTGTATGGAGAAGAGAAGTGAGTGTGAGCAAGTCGTGTGTGAAGAGAAGTGAGTGTGAGCAAGTTGTGTGTGAAGAGAAGTGAGTGTGAGTAAGTTATGTGTGGAGAAGAGGTGAGTGTGAGCAAGTTGTGTGTGAAGAAGAGAAGTGAGTGTGAGGAAGTTGTGTGTGAAGAGAAGTGAGTGTGAGCATGTTGTGTGTGAAGAAGAAAAGTGAGTGTGAGCAAGTTGTGTGTGAAGAAGAAAACCGAGTGTGAGCAAGTTGTGTGTGAAGAAGAAAAGTGAGTGCAAGCAAGTCGTGTGTGAAGAAGAGAAGTGAGTGTGAGCAAATCGTGTGTGAAGAAGGAAAGTGAGTGTGAGCAAGTTGTGTGTGAAGAGAAGTGAGTGTGAGTACGTTAAGTGTGGAGAAGAGAAGTGAGTGTGAGCAAGTTGTGTGTGAAGAAGAGAAGTGAGTGTGAGCAAGTTGTGTGTGAAGAGAAGTGAGTGTGAGCAAGTTGTGTGTGAAGAAGAGAAGTGAGTGTGAGCAAGTTGTGTGTGAAGAAGAAAACCGAGTGTGAGCAAGTGGTGTGTGAAGAAAAAAAGTGAGTGCAAGCAAGTCGTGTGTGAAGAAGAAAAGTGAGTGTGAGCAAGATGTGTGTGAAGAAGGAAAGTGAGTGCAAGTAAGTCGTGTGTGGAGAAGAAAAGTGAGTGTGAGCAAGTCGTGTGTGAAGAAGGAAAGTGAGAGCAAGCAAGTCGTGTGTGGAGAAGAAAAGGGAGTGTGAGCAAGTAAGGGGTGAAGAAGGAAAGTGACTGTGAGCAAGTTGTGTGTGAAGAAGGAAAGTGACTGTGAGCAAGTTGTGTGTGGAGAAGAGAAGTGACTGTGAGCAAGTTGTGTGTGAAGAAGAAAAGTGACTGTGAGCAAGTCGTGTGTGAAGAAGAAAAGTGAGTGTGAGCAAGTCGTGTGTGAAGAAAAAAAGTGAGTGTGAGCAAGTCGTGTGTGAAGAAGAAGGATGTAAAATCTTGAGAGGCACTAGCAGACAGGTGTGTGAGGCATTGAGTGTCAGATATCACTGAAGTACTAAATCCAAAGGTTTTTTCCAAATTAGAAATCCGTGAGATATGTATTGCTCCATTAACGCCTCTTGGCTGATGGTAGGAAGAGACCCATCCGTCTCCCTGAGCCATTCATGAAAAGCGAGTAACTAGGGAAATTAAGACCATGTACTCTAACGCTAACCAGCTTTAGTGAATTTCGTGATCAACGCCCGCGCATAACCTACAAAGGCTGATGTCCCTCATTATCAGTCAGTCTGTCAGTCAGTCAGTCAGTCAGTCAGTCAGTCAGTCAGTCAGTCAGTCAGTCAGTCAGTCAGTCAGTCAGTCAGTCAGTCAGTCAGTCATTTTCCTGTAATTTGGGCTCTGTTCCCATCAGATCGAATTGCTCCAGAACGATTCAAACCAGGGTCTTCGGTAATGGTGAGCAGTGCCGATTTGCCATGACATCAGCGAAGGAATCGAGATACATTTATTAGCCCACTCTTGGAGTTATGTTACTCGCATGCATACGTTCAATTGGAGTAGGAAAATGCCGGGGGGCGGGAAGGGGTGCACACTTTTGCCGGTAGGCGAAGTCTCTAGTGAACTAGAATGGGAAGGGGTGGTGGTTGGCGGGAGAGAGAAAGAAAGAAAAAGAGAAGAGAAACAGAGAGAAAAAGAGTAGGACAGTGAGAAAGGTGTGTGTGTGTGTGTGTGTGTGTGTGTGTGTGTGTGTGTGTGTGTGTGTGTGTGTGTGTGTGTGTGTGTGTGTGTTTATATTTATTTCTCTGTGTGCCTGTGACAAAATGTGACTGTGCATGGGAAAAGAAGGCAGAAGACGGAAAATAACTAAATGAGATGTTTCACCCACTGTAGACATATTTATTCTTGTATATTCAAGAGGAAAGTGCACGTTATTTGAGAAAATCTTAATTTTGTTGTACAGTAATGTTCAGGACAGCCATTAAGTATAGACACTGTGCGCTAACTCGGCGCCTGAAAAACCCCAACAACAAACTGTTTGGCCAACTGTAACCTATTTCTCATGCACGATCACAAATAATGTGAAACATCATACGGAAACAAAACAAATCATCAAAATACGCCTGTAGCTTACCTTGAAATCTGGTTGTAGATTTCATCACCCTAAGGGGAGTTCAGAAGGCGCAGTGCTTCAAAGCGCTTACTCAGCGCTGCATGTGATTCACTCCTGAACGGCCAATGTGGGGCGTGCTTCACTCAGCGCTCAGCAGCGCTGTGAATCACCAATCCGACGTGCAGCAGGATGATTTTGCATCGTTTCAAAATGGCGTCTTCGATCCCGCACTGGCCGTCGACGCGTAATATAACCCTCAGAAACATCATTTTGGGACTGGAACGGGCTTTATTTGCCCCAAGCGCTCTGTATGTGCAAGTAATGGCAAGCAAGGATGACACAGTAGTGGATTTTATTCATGCAGAATACATGTAAACGTGCATAAACGATGTCTGTGGCAAAGAAAATACTTTCTTCGCGTCTATCAACACAACATGGGGCGCAGAAGATTTACCTCCCCTTTAACAAGTGAAGCGCTGCACTACATCTTAGGCGTTCAGGAGTGGCATGAAGCGCTCAATTGCCAACATGAAGCGCTCAATCAGCGCTGAGTACTTCTGAACAAGCCTCTAGTGTCCATGGGAACTGCTTGCAGGGGAGAATTCCGCATCTGTCTGTAATATTCTCATATAGACCCATCCACACGGCCCACGCGGTCGCTGGGCTTAGCCACTCACTGGCGCGGAACTAGTCTATTTTTTGCTGAGCACATGGAGCAGGCCCCTGGCTGAGCTACTGGAGCAGGCCCCTGGCCTAGCTACTGGAGCAGGCCCCTGGCGGAGCTACTGGGGCAGGCCCCTGGCGGAGCTACTGGGGCAGGCCCCTGGCGGAGCTACTGGGGCAGGCCCCTGGCGGAGCTACTGGGGCAGGCCCCTGGCGGAGCTACTGGGGCAGGCCCCTGGCCGAGCTACTGGAGCAGGCCTCTGGCCGAGCTACTGGAGCAGGCCCCTGGCGGAGCTACTGGGGCAGGCCCCTGGCCTAGCTACTGGAGCAGGCCCCTGGCGGAGCTACTGGGGCAAGCCCCTGGCGGAGCTACTGGGGCAAGTCCCTGGCGGAGCTACTGGGGCAAGTCCCTGGCGGAGCTACTGGGGCAAGTCCCTGGCGGAGCTACTGGGGCAAGTCCCTGGCGGAGCTACTGGGGCAGGCCCCTGGCCGAGCTACTGGAGCAGGCCTCTGGCCGAGCTACTGGAGCAGGCCCCTGGCCGAGCTACTGGAGCAGGCCCCTGGCTGAGCTACTGGAGCAGGCCCCTGGCTGAGCTACTGGAGCAGGCCCCTGGCCGAGCTACTGGAGCAGGCCCCAGGCCGAGCTACTGGAGCAGGCCCCTGGCGGAGCTACTGGAGCAGGCTCCAAAAGCTCAGCAGCCAGGGGCTTGAGCTGAAGATGGGAATTCAGAGCGGCTGTGGCCTTGGCACCTTTAATAGAAAAATGATTCGGAGAAAGTCCCCGGATTTGTAGTTGCTTGTGTAATTTATTGCGTTCCTTTTTCGCCATTTGTACTTATTGTACTGCATTACATTGCATTGTATTGTATTGCATTGTACTATGTAGCATTGCATTGTATTGTGTTGTGTTGAGTGGATAACTGTCAATGTAACATTGTGGATTTTTTTCAGACAAGAAACATGAGTTCCACCTATGCATACACTGCGCCCTGGACACTGATTGGGACCCTGTAAGTTTGTCTGCCTCTGTGTGTGTGTATGTAAGTTTGCCTCTGCGTGTGTGTATGTAAGTTTGAATCTGTGTGTGTATGTAATTTGAATCTGTGTGTGTGTATGTTAGTTTGAATCTGTGTGTGTGTGTATGTAAGTTTGAATCTGTGTGTGTGTCTATGTAAGTTTGAATATGTGTGTGTATGTAAGTTTGAATCTGTGTGTGTAAGTTTGAATCTGTGTGCGTGTATGTAAATTTGAATCTGTGTGTGTGTATGTAAGTTTGAATCTGTGTGTGTGTATGTAAGTTTGAATATGTGTGTGTATGTAAGTTTGAATCTGTGTGTATATGTAAGTTTGCCTCTGTGTGTGTATGTATGTGTGTATGTGTGTGTGTGTGTGTGTTTGTGCGCGCGCGAGTGTGTGCTTGCTTGCACATGCATGCGAGCACACAGGTGTGTGTGTGTGTGTGTGTGTGTGTGTGTGTGTGTGTGTGTGTGTGTGAGTGTGTGTGTTTGTGTGTGTGTGTTTGTGTGTGTGTGTGTGTGTTTGATTGTGTGTGCGCATGTACCATTCGTGTGTGTGTCTGTGTCTTTTCCTGTGTGTGTTCCTGTGTGTGTATGTGTGTGCGTGTGTGTGTGTGTGTGTGTGTGTGTGTGTG
>JAWQFJ010001053.1:153571-161071 GCA_034096865.1 Theodoxus fluviatilis | reverse complement strand
ATCAACAGGAAAATCGAACAAGGACGACGACGATGAATTGAATGAGAAGAGACCAGAAGCACTTCCTCGATGACTTTCTCTCTAATCTGTAGCAGACGATCTTGCGGTTTTCGTGCCTCGAGGGGAGGGAACAGGAGAGTGGTGCGAGTGTGGCGAGGGAGAGGAGCAAGGCTCGATTCGCTGGAACCAGCGCTCCGTGTGGAACTCAAACAGGGGCAGGCGCTCACTGCGGCGTGACAGAAGCCTCAGCAGGAAGTGCTTCAGGTCCTCCGTGACGAAGGGCATGGAGGGGAACTTGACGCCCTGGAGCACCAGCTTCAGCAAGCGCTTGTGGTCCGAGTCGTCGAAAGGAAGTCTGCCGAACACCTGCAGTGATATTGGAAGCCAGGGAAAGGCTGGAGGAATGGAGGAATAGTGAATGAATGGGTGAATTAATTAATGAATGAAGTGTTACGCCTTGTCAGCCTTTGTAGGCTATGTGGGACCACCGACCACGCAAATATCTCAAGCTGTGGTCAAGTCTACAGTTTCCTAGTTATTCGCCTCTTACCTTACCTCAGAGCTTGCCGTATAGTATTTAAATGTTTTGTCGGATTGGGAATAAATAACACAATCGACTGAACCCAAGTGACCTTGAATTACACCGTGCGACAAGCCTTCACACTGAAACTCCTGTGGGTTGGGAGTGAGAATAGACCCCCTGTGGGTTGAGGATGAGAATACACCCCTGTGGGCTGGGGGTGAGAATAGACCCCCTGTGGGTTGGGGGTGAGAAAAGACCCCCTGTGGGTTGGGGGTGATAATAGACCCCTGTGAGCTGGGGGTGAGAATAGACACCCTGTGGGTTGGGGGTGATAAGAGACCCCTGTGGGCTGGGGGTGAGAATAGACCCCCTGTGGGCTGGGGGTGAGAATATACCCCCTGTGGTTTGGGGGTGAGAAAAGACCCTCTGTGTGTTGGGGGTGAAAAAAGACACCGCGTTTCCCTGCGCGAGTGGGAAACGCGGTGTCTTTTTTCACCCCCAACACACAGAGGGTCTTTTCTCACTCCCAAACCACAGGGGGTATATTCTCACCCCCAGCCCACAGGGGGTCTATTCTCACCCCCAGCCCACAGGGGTCTCTTATCACCCCCAACCCACAGGGTGTCTATTCTCACCCCCAGCTCACAGGGGTCTATTATCACCCCCAACCCACAGGGGGTCTTTTCTCACCCCCAACCCACAGGGGGTCTATTCTCACCCCCAGCCCACAGGGGTGTATTCTCATCCTCAACCCACAGGGGGTCTATTCTCACTCCCAACCCACAGGAGTTTCAGTGTGAAGGCTTGTCGCACGGTGTAATTCAAGGTCACTTGGGTTCAGTCGATTGTGTTATTTATTCCCAATCCGACAAAACATTTAAATACTATACGACAAGCTCTGAGGCAGCATGGCGTAAGAATGCATATTGTTGCAGCTGAAAGTCAGGGGTGGGGTGGGGGGTGGGGGGGTGGGGTGGGGGGTCGGGTGTGTGTGTTGGAAATGAGACCCATGCGAGGAAAAGATTATGAAGAATGAGATTTTCACAACCCTGCAAATAAGTCATCATATCATTCTACCCATGCCCTATATCATATATCTGAATAAGTTTATGTAGGTATGTATACTCCATCATAACATTTGTTTATGTGTTTGACGAGAAAATAGAAGGGGAAAAAAGACATTTTATAAAGTATTTGTATCTGGGATGAGATTATCGCGGAGGCTTGTCACATTATATCTGTCAGGATGTCTCATAGATCACACTGTTGTAATTGCATGTAATTGCTGTCACAGACTCGGTCAGTAAGGTGCCAACAGATTGCAAGAGAGTCCTTGCATGTACTCTAGTCACAATAAGTTAAGAGTCACTCTTGAAATTTTATGAAATTACAATTTGTTGCAATGCTAACTGAAACAAGAAGGGCAAAGCCCATACGACTCACATGCTTGACCTTGACCTTGACCTTCAGGTGACCTTCAAGGTCAAGGTCAAACAACTAAACCTAGCAATGACATCATACACTAAGAAATGCTTTACACATTTTTCCTACCAAAATACATGTGACCTTGACCCAAGGTCAAGGTCATCCAAGGTCATGCAACACAAAGCTGTTAATTCAAGACATAGGAAGCACAATGGTGCTTATTGGCACTTTCTACCATAAGATATAGTCACTTTTAGTGGTTCACTACCCCATTTTGGTCACATTTCATAAGGGTCAAAGTGACCTTGACCTTGATGATATGTAAACAAATGTGTCTTATGATGAAAGTATAACATGTGCCCCACATAATTATTAAGTTTGAAACAGTTATCTTCCATAGTTCAGGGTCAAGGTCACTTCAAAATAGGTATACAATCCAACTTTGAAGAGCTCCTGTGACCTTGACCTTGAAGCAAGGTCAACCAAACTGGTATCAAAAGATAGGGCTTGCTTTGACCTATATACCACTTGTAGCTAAGGTCGCCATTCTTAATAACGTGGGAGAAAATTGGGAAAATGTGAAAAATGACTGTTTTTGAGACCACATTTATGGCTCCTGTGACCTTGACCTTGAAGCAAGGTCAAGTCACTATGTATGTTTTTTGAGGCCTTGTCATCATACACCATCATGCCACATTTGGTGTTGATAGACTTAATAGTCTCCGAGAAAAATCCAACGTTTAAGTTTTTTACGCCCGGACGGACGGACGCCCGGATGGACGGACGGACGGACGGACGGACGCCCGGACGGACGGACGGACGAAACGGCTCAGTACATAGACTCACTTTTGCTTCGCATGTGAGTCAACAAGAAGGGCAAAGCCCATACGACTCACATGCTGGGCCTTGACCTTTACATGACCTTGACCTTCAGGTGACCTTCAAGGTCAAGGTCAATCAACTAAACCTACCAATGGCATCATATACTAAGAACTGCTTCAAACATTTTTCCTACCAAAATACATGTGACCTTGACCTTGGAAGAGTTGTCTTCCATAGTTCAGGGTCAAGGTCACTTCAAAATATGTATACAATCCAACTTTAAAGACCTCCTGTGACCTTGACCTTGAAGCAAAATCAATCATCTGGTATCAAAAGATAGGGATTACTTTGCCCTATATACCATGTATAGGTCAGGTATCCAATCTCAAAAACTTCAGAGAAAATTGGGAAAATGTGAAAAATGGCTGGGTTTTTTTACATTTACGGCCCCTGCGACCTTGACCTTCAAGCAAGGTCAAGTCACTGTGTATGTTTTTGTACGCCTTGTCATCATACACCATTATGCCAAATTGGGTGTTGATAGACTTAATAGTCTCCGAGAAAAATCCAACGTTAAAGTTTTTTTACGGACGGCAGGACGCTCGGACACCCGGACGCCCAGACGCCCGGACGCCCGGACGGACGACACGGGCGACCTAGTATGAAAGTATAACATGTGTACTACAATGTTATGAAGTTTGGAAGAGTTATCGTCCATAGTTCGGGGTCAAGGTCACTTCAAAATATGTATACAATCCAACTTTAAAGAGCTCCTGTGACCTTGACCTTAAAGCAACGTCAAGCCACTATGTATGATTGTGTACGCCTTGTCATCCTACACCATCATGCCAAATTGGGTGTTGATAGACTTAATAGTCTCCGAGAAAAATCCAATGTTAAAGTTTTTTTACGGACGACAGGACACCCGGCCGCCCGGCTGCCCGGACGGCTGCCCAGACGCTCAGACGAACGACACTGGTGACCTAGTATGAAAGTATAACATGTGTACTACAATCTTATGAAGTTTGGAAGAGTTATCTTCCATAGTTCAGGGTCAAGGTCACTTCAAAATATGTATACAATCCAACTTTAAAGACCTCCTGTGACCTTGACCTTCAAGCAAGGTCAATCAAACTGGTATCAAAAGATAGGGATTACTTTGCCCTATATACCATTTATAGGTCAGGTATCCAATCTAAAAAACTTCAGAGAAATTTGGGAAAATGTGAAAAATGGCTGTTTTTTTAGACAACATTTACGGCCCCTGCGACCTTGACCTTAAAGCAAGGTCGAGTCACTATGTATGTTTTTGTACACCTTGTCATCCTACACCATCATGCCAAATTGGGTGTTGATAGACTTAATAGTCTCCAAGAAAAATCCAACGTTAAAGTTTTTTTACAGACGCCCGGACGCCCGGACGCTCGGACGCCCGGACGCCCGGACGGACGAAAAGGGTGAGTACATAGACTCACTTTTGCTTCGCATGTGAGTCAAAAAATGCACGTGCCCGAACAATGTCCCATGAACAGTTTTCAACGGTAGTTGGATAAAAAGGGAACGAAAATGTTACCACATCACTGCAGAGAAAGACATGGTCGCAAGAAGAAAGCTGACGACTGTTGATTGTGGCCGAGCCCTGGGTTGGGCCCAGGATGATGTTTCTCAAAGAGAAGTTTCCAGACGGTTGAGAGTGAGTCTTTCCGTCATTCAGCGCATTACTCGGGCACGTGCATTTAGTTTTTTTTTATTTCAACAGCCATGTGTTACAAATGTAACGGGTCAGCGATTTACATGCTTGTTCCCAAAAACGGCTTCGTTGTAGCGCATGTGAACGCTTTTTCAACAAAGGGTAACGCGCTAAAGGCTCCTTCACACTGCAGAATAATGTCATACGCAACCACTGTCAAGCTTTTGTCTGGTAACTCTTTTTTTCAGTTAGCATTGCAACAAATTGTAATTTCATAAAATTTCAAGAGTGACCCTTAACTTATTGTGACTAGTGTAATTGCTGTCACATATTCGGTCAGACAGGTTTCAACAGATTACAAGAGAGTCCTTGCATGTCATTGCTGTCACAGACTCGGTCAGACAGATGCCAACAGATTACAAGAGAGTCCTTGCATGTCATTGCTGTCACAGACTCGGTCAGACAGATGCCAACAGATTACAAGAGAGTCCTTGCATGTCATTGCTGTCACAGACTCGGTCAGACAGATGCCAACAGATTACAAGAGAGTCCTTGCATGTCATTGCTGTCACAGACTCGGTCAGTCAGGCGCGAACAGATGATAGGAGTCCTCTCCCTGTGTGTTGGGCGTCAGGACTGACCCATCACGATTCCCCACGCTTTTCGTGAGAGACGAATAACAAGAGAAATCGTCACTTGACTTGATCTTATTATAACTAGGTCTGATTTTTCGTGATCAATGACCTTGAATTACCTACAGGGGCTGATGGGCCTTAGAGAACCACTCATCCATCCATCTACCCATCCACCCAACATCCATCTATCCATCCATCCATCAATCGATCCTTCCACCCATCCGTCCATTCATTCATCCATTCACCCACCCATCCACCCACCCATCCATCCATCCATCCACTCACCCACCCATCCCATCCATCTATCCATCCATCCATCATTCCATCCATCATTCCATCCATCCATCCATTCATCCATCCATCCATCCATCCATCTATCCATCCATTCTTTACAGAGGGTAATTCACATCCCCCTTATTAGTTAGTCACTGAGGTCACGTTGATAGAAAACATGAAACTTCCAGAGAAGTGAGACAGACGGTCTTCAGAGGAAGAGCCCCTGACTTTGAGAGTTTCGGCCCTGTCTTCCTGACTCTCTCTCGGAGGGGTGAACCACACCTGGCTCTTGACCTCAGGGTGCCTGACGGTCGTCTAGAATGGCCAGCCACACTGTGTGATGGTATCTGACATCTGCCTCGCCGAAGCACAGGCTGAGGATGTCGAAGGAGGAAGCCCTGTAACCTGAGCGCATGGACGAGTATCATTATCATTAGCACAGTTACACAAGCCCGGAAACCCACAGCCAGGAATTTCAGCAGATGAAGAGGGCATAGAGCGGCCTCGGCCGTGTGTTTCATCTCTGCGGTTTGGGCGGTCAGTGCGACCTGAGTACCATCAAGGCTCGGTCACATCACTGCTATGGTGTTGACAAAAAGGTCACACAGTAAGTGTCACACTGACACTTTGTATCGGTCAATCCCTCGTGGTTACGACAGCCACTAAGGCTCGTCGGGCACATTATTGCTATCACGTTGTCACTAAGGACGCACAAGTGTAACTTAATATGCTTCTTTGCCCCTTAAATATGGTCAGTCAGTGCAAAGACACTATCTAACGGGACCGCCAGCCTCTGCAGTTTTGACACGATTTGTCATTTGGCCTCTCGTGACGTTTTGACGTTCGAGGGAACATCACTTCCGGTAGAATGAAAGCTATAGTCGACTAGTAATAATCGTGTTTTCACATAGTAGTGTATTTCATGTGTATCTGCATTTAATTAATTCGAAGAATGAAAGAAAGTAGTGTATTACTTTTGTAATCAAAGACACTTTGAGCGTAATGAAGCAAGAATTAATAATCGATCAATTTCTTTACATTTGCCAGACCAGTGCGGGAATGTGCACGTGATTTTTTGCCGTTAGTTTTATTGCAAAATGTTAGGTGCTGTACTTGTCATCAAGAAGTATTCTTCAGACTGACAAATTAATATTATAAGTTAGTGAACTTTCATGAGAGAGCGAACAGCGCAGCTATTGTAAAATAGTGGCTCACCGGAAGTGATGTTCCCGCGAATCACTACCTCTCTCGCAATTCGGCGAAGCTGGCGGCCCCGTTAGATAGTGCCTTTGGTCAGTGCGACTGCGTTATCATAAAGGCTTGGCACATTATTGCTCTCAGTTTGACAGTAAGTTCACACCAGTGTAATCAATCAGACGCTGACAGTAAAGTTCAGTCAATCACACGTGATAATCTCTTCGGCTCGGTAACATTACTGCCATCACATGATCATGTAGGACTGCATTAGTCTAATCAAATATAAACTGAGCTGTGGTCGATAACCCGCTATTAGATTTCCACAGATTCAGATTACCACATCACTGCTATCGAAATGCCACAATGGACACACTAGAGTACTTCATACGGCTGCTGACACTGGACACTCCCCTCATCAGCTGGAGCCCGTGGTCGTGGAGCTTCCGGGGCCTGCTCCAGTAGCCCCACCACGGGGCCTGCTCTAGTAGCCCCACCACGGGGCCTGCTCCAGTAGCCCCACCACGGGCGGCCCCAGGCAGCGCAAGATGGCACTGGGGAGTGTCTGCTAGTTGCTGGTGGCTGCCTGTGTACGGCGCCTGCTGCACTGCCACACCCACAGCAAAGCAGCTTCAGCGGTCTCCTGCAGCAGCCCTGTCATCCTTTGGATGGCCCTGGACCCTGCCCCCAGGCACTGTAAGAAGTGGATGGCCCTGGACCCTGCCCCCAGGCGTTGTAAGAAGTGGATAGCCCTGGACTCTGCCCCCAGGCACTGTAAGAAGTGGATGGCCCTGGACCCTGCCCCCAGGCACTGTAAGAAGTGGATGGCCCTGGACCCTGCCCCCAGGCACTGTAAGAAGTGGATGGCCCTGGACCCTGCCCCCAGGCACTGTAAGAAGTGGATGGCCCTGGACCCTGCCCCCAGGCACTGTAAG
>JAWQFJ010001053.1:146071-148571 GCA_034096865.1 Theodoxus fluviatilis | reverse complement strand
AGGCAAGGCAAGGCAAGTCAAGGCAAGTCGAAGCAAGTCGAGGCAAGGCAAGTCAAGTCAAGTCAAGTCAAGGCAAGTCAAGTCAAGGCAAGGCAAGGCAAGGCAAGGCAAGGCGAGGCGAGGCAATGCAATGCAATGCAATGCAATGCAATGCAAGTCAAGGCAAGTCGAGGCAAGTCAAGTCAAGGCAAGTCAAGGCAATGTCGAGGCACGTAGAGGCAAGGCAAGTCAAGTCAAGGAATGTCGAGGCAAGGCGAGGCGAGGCGAGGCGAGGCGAGGCGAGGCGAGGCGAGGCGGAGGCGAGGCGAGGCGAGGTGAGGTGAGGCAAGGCGAGGCAAGGCGAGGCAAGACAAGACAAGGCGAGGCTAGTCAAAGCGAGGCGAGGCGAGGCGAGGCGAGGCAAAGCAAGGCCAAGGCAAGGCAAGGCAATAAATGGCAAGGCAAGGCAAGGCAAGGCAAGGCAAGCAGGCAAGGGCAACAGCCAAGGCAAGGCGAGACGAGGCAAGGCAAGGCAAGGCAACTCAGCGTGAAGGCAGTGCGGGGTACCTGTGGTCGACGAGGAGGTTTTCACACTTGAGGTCTCTGTGCGCCACGCCCATGCTGTGCATGTAGGAAATGCCCACGTACAGGTCCATGAACCAACGACTGGCCTGCTGCTCCCACATGAACTTCCTGCAAAGATCCACTCGTTACAAAAATTGCTGTTCAGACAAAAAAAAGCAGGCAGGCAGGTAAGCGAGCAAGTAGACAGGCAGGCAGGCAGGTTAAGCAGGCAAGTAGACAGGCGGGCAAGCAGCGAGACAGGCAGGCAGGCAGGCAGGTAAGCCGGCAAGTAGACAGACAGGCAGGCAGGGAGACAGGCAGGCAGAAAGACAAAAAGGTAGACAGACAGACAGGCACACATGCAAACAAACAGGCGGGTAGGCAAACAGGCAGGTAAATAGGTAGGCAGGCAAACAGACAGGCATACAAACAGATAGGCAGGCAAGGTGGCAGGCAGGCAGGCAGACAAACATTTAGGCAGCTACGCAGACACACCGATAGGCAGGCAGACAGTCAAATAGAACTGAGATAGGCAGGCAGGCAGGCAGGCAGGCAGGCAGGCAGGCAGGCAGGCAGGCAGGCAGGCAGACAGGCAAGGAGGCAGACAGGCAGGCACGCATGCAAGGAAACAGAAATATTGACAATTGATTATACCACAATCGTAATAACAACAAGAATTGGAACATAGTAACATCTACACGAAGTCGGTGTTTTGTGAGGAAAAAGTTAACTAAGGAATGAATAATTTTAACGTGTCAAGTTTGACGGCTATTTGATCAATCTGGTCGTCATGGTTGTGTTGTGAATGTAATGTGAGATGCCTGCAGAAGGTTTGGGAACTTTCCTCCTTTGTCTGTGAGAGGGGGTGGAGGCGATTTCTGCCTTGTCAGCACGCAGAGGGTCAGGGGGTCAGAATTAGTCAGCAGAATGCTGGGAGGGGACTGGAAATTTCCCATCCCAATACGCAGTAACCAACTGACCACTGATTGGTCCTCGTCGGTCAGGGGGAGCGGGCGTCCCCTCCAGTTTGCCGACGTGGCAATGCAGAAGTCGCTTAGAATGATCCCGAACCCAAGCACGGGACTATTTAAACGTGTGTGCATGCAAGGGTAACGTCACTGGAAGCTGAGAGCGCTTGGGAGGCTGTAGGAGCCGTATTGAGGCGCAGCCTGAGCAGCACGAGTGACCGCTGTGGGTGCACGAGTGATTGCTGTAAGCGCTGACCAGTCATGGAATAAAGATCCTGTAGAAAACTCACGCCTAAGTCCTGCTTCTACTTTCCTGGCGCAAGCTGGGACGGACCTTAAGTTACAGACCACCTCCCGCAACAACTGGTTCCCAGACCTCGGAAATTAGAAGTAGAAGCATGGAAAAAGACAAACGTGTGACGATATCGGCAGCTCACAATGATGGGAGAAGATTCACCGGCAAGAGGACATGTCGGCAATGATAAAACTTCTGCTGCAGCAACAACAGGAAAAACCAACAAGAAAGACTGCAGGAAACGAGAAGGGAAGAGGAGCAGAGAAGAAACTGCAACGAACGGGAAGAGAAAGCAAGAGCGAGGAACTGCAGCGACAGAAGGAACGGAGAAGTCAGAGAAGAACTGGCAGACGCCAGAAAGAAGGTAGGATTGGAGAGACAAGCAACAGGCAGAGCGAGCTACGGAGCGCAGAAAAGAGCGAAGGGAGCAGGAAGATAGCGACACTCAAGGAGGCAGCTTTTTCCTTGCCCTCAAAAGCGGCACACCGCCCCGGACTTAGGAGTTGTTGAGGCGGTGGCAGACCAAGATGTAAGGGGTAGGTCAGCCGCCTCGACGTCCTCCCTGGAAAAGGCAGTGACGAAGTTGTCGAGGGCCAAATTAGAAAAACCTCCGACTGCCGTGTTGTAAGGGAGAGGTTTGCGCCGTCTCCCATATCGCTTGTGTGCAAGCCTTCAGAGTGAAGTCTGTGGGGAA
>JAWQFJ010001053.1:100000-146049 GCA_034096865.1 Theodoxus fluviatilis | reverse complement strand
CTGTACGAAAACAGAGCTGCCAACCCACCATCATGCCAAAGAGTAGCATCCAGAGCTTTTTGGAGTAGCATTTAAGAAATAGGCGTAGCACACACGCAAAAGAAGGAAAATGGCGATGTTAGAGCAGGCGCGAAGCGCTGAACAGACAGCGTGAAGCGGGGGTGGGGGAGGGGGAGGGGGGGTGTTGACTGTGAAGGTGGTGAGCGCTGAACCGACGGCGTGAAGGGGGGGGGGGGGGGGCGGGATGGGAGGGGGGTTCTACGTGACAGTCAAAAGTTCAGTTCGAGGCTTTGAAAAATCGTAGTTTTTCCCGGACGATGGTAGCAAGCATGTCGAAATCGTAGCATGCTACGCCTAAATCGTAGCACTTGGCAGCTATGTGAAAATCATAGGCTTGATCACTTCAAGTTCCTGGAGGATATATGGTAAGCAAATTTTTTTGGAAGAGGTTCCATAGCCGTGTCACGCTTGTAACTTATAATCTTTGGTGTGGTCAAGGGGGAAGTAACTCTTCACTTGCATTGCCACTTCACAATTTTTTTATTATTTTTTTTGTCTCCCTGACTGACTGTGGAGTATCATGTGTGCAAACCAAAAGCTGCATTTTTAAAATTGTCGGTCCGCGCAAAAAATACGCACAGTTTAAAAAAAATACGCATATCTGAACCAGTGAGTACGCTGAGGCAAAATTTGGGGTACCCAGGTCTGGATTTGGACTGTGGAGGGGAATTGTTGTGTGATTTGGACTGTGGAGGGCAAGTGTTTTGTGATTTTGCCTGTGGAGAGAAGGGTTGGTGGTTTGTGCTGTAAGCTGAAGGGTGGTGAGTTGAGATACGGATGTGAAGGTTTTGTGACTTGGACTGTGGCGGGGGAAAGTGGTTGGGGTTTGGACTGTGGCGGTGAAGTATTTGGTGTTTGGACTGTGGCGGTGAAGTATTTGGGATTTGGACTGTGGAGGTGAAGTGGTTGGGGCTTGGACTGTGGCGGTGAAGTATTTGGGTGTTTGGACTGTGGAGGGGAAGGGTTTTGTGATTTGGACTGTGGAGGGGAAGTGTTGTGTGATTTAGACTGTGGAGGGGAAGGGTTGTGTGATTTGGACTGTGGAGGGGAAGGGTTTTGTGATTTGGACTGTGGAGGGGAAGGGTTGTGTGACTTGGACTGTGGAGGGGAAGTGTTGTGTGAATTTGGACTGTGGCGGTGAAGTATTTGGTGTTTGGACTGTGGTGGTGAAGTGTTGTGTGATTTGGACTGTGGAGGGGAAGTGTTGTGTGATTTGGACTGTGGAGGGGAAGTGTTTTGTGATTTGGACTGTGGAGGGGAAGTGTTTTGTGATTTGTGCAGTGGAGGTGAAGGGTTTTGTGATTTATGTAGTGGAGGTGTAGGGTTTGCAATTTGTATTGTGGATGGGAAGTCGGTGTGTGGAATTGTTTCTTGTGTCCCTATGTGCATTAAATCCTTGGTTATTCATTTATCCTTGCTTGCGTGGTCTGTGTCGTGTTTGTCTCACCCCAAGTAGCCCAGGGGTAGGAAGTGCTTTCCCTTATAGCGTCAAGGGTTTGTGTGTACTACCCACCACCAAAAAGCAGCTCTTGACATAAGGGAATATCCGTTGTCTGTTCACACACTTATTTCCAAGTCGAGTATTTTTTATTTGGTTTCCACGAGAGAAAAAAAAGTTATTAAAAAAAAAAGTTATTGCCTACCTACCTACCCTATTTTTTTTGGCTATATTGCCCTTCAATTTTCTGTATCAGATTCTGTAGCATAATGTTACGAAAACAACAGTTTCTGCTACAAGTATATACAAATCAAGGAAATAAATGGAAACCATACACTTTTGTAGATGAATGGTATCACATGCAGCTTGTTGGATTGCTCCACATCGTCAAAAAGTGGAAGGGTGTTTTTACTATGGTCCTTGGGTTCTATTTCTTTTTATCAATGGGCTCAAGAAACCATAACGGCATAAAGCTTTAAAATCCGAGGCAAATTGCTTTTATCTGTGACCTTTAACCAAGTTTTATCATTTGAAACAAGTTCAAATTTGTTCACGAATTTGTGGGAGAGTTTTAAGAGAGTCTCTACACTTGTTTGCCTTGAGCTGTCGGAGGCCACCAATGGGGAATCGTGGCTGCACCACGTCATTTTGGACCTTGTATCAGAAAATTTGCAGTAAAATTAAAAATATTATATTTTTTCTCCTACTGTGTAATTCCATGCATTGACAAGTTATCTTCTATGTTTTGAATGAGACTAAGCTCACACAAATATGTCTTTTCGGTTGGGGCCTAATGCCCCGACCTCCTGCCCCACGGACATGAAGTTCACTGTACGAAATAGAATTTGTTTTAAGAATATTTAGTTTCATGGTTATCAAAGAAAGACAGTATGTTTCATTGGAAATTAGTGTACTCAATGGCCGAATGGTTAGCGCGCTGGACCTGCAGTCGCTTGCGGCTGGTGGGTGCATTGTTCGAAGCTGCCCGGATTCTGGAGTTGCATCCTTGAGCAAGGTGCTTTACTCACATTTCTTCTCCCCACCCAGGAGTAAAACGGGTACCTGTGAGGGCTGAGTTGAAAAATTGTGAAAACTAACTTTGGCGCGTTCATCCGCAGCCTGGTTGCATGCTCCCCATGGAGTTGAGATGGTGTTGGAGTGATAAAAAGAAGTAGCCCGATGACCAGGGGGTAATTGTGTGCGGTTAGAGCATCCATCAATGGGTGGAAAGTCGCAATATAAAAAAGAGCACCTTTACCTTCTACCTTTAATTTTATGTATCTGTTTACAGGACAGAATGATTTTCGAAAATGGAAAAGGGGATGCCTAATGCCCCGCTTTCCCCTGTATGCTAGCAAAGACCCTCTACAATAAGATGGTTCATCCGGTCACTTCCGGCGAAATTAGGATCACGCGCGCCACCAAGCGGTAGCGGTGATTCTAATGACAATGACGTAATAATAAAAAGTGACGTAAGACTGCTGTTTTTGAATGGTTCTTGTAGGGGGAATTTCTTGATGGATTGTCTTCCTTGACTCGAGCGTCACCGTTTCCGCTTGGGGCGTCTCGGTCTCCGTCATCATGTTTTATATAGGCCGAGTGCCGGATGAACCATCTTATTGTAGAGGGTCTTTGATGCTAGTTTTCTGGTTGTAGCACCCGATTTTGATGAACTTTGAGAGCACAGTATGTTTGAGAAAGTGGGCATCTGCTTACATTTTTCCTTCTTAATATCAGGCGTTAAAACAAAGGCAGAGCCATGCTTGGTCTTTCTTTAGTT
This sequence comes from Theodoxus fluviatilis, assembly GCA_034096865.1. Lineage (NCBI taxonomy): Eukaryota > Metazoa > Mollusca > Gastropoda > Cycloneritida > Neritidae > Theodoxus > Theodoxus fluviatilis. Next base: position 142,771 of record JAWQFJ010001053.1, on the reverse strand, counting down.
ATACGATCTATTTGATCAGCCCATACAAAATGTTCAAACCATTCTTTCAAGTACGGACTCGCACATAAACTCTTAATGACGTCACGTGTCAAAGTTGCTGTCGTCACATCGCTCTTCACAGAAATGGCTGCTGAGTGACAACGGCTGCTTACGCCTAGCGGTCTTCCTGAAGGATTGCTGGTCGTGAGTTAGCCCATCGATTATGTACTCGTAGCGGTTTGCTTTGTGTCTGTTGAACTTTCGTGTATTAGCATCGACAATGTTGAGACCTACAGCCTTCAGTTTTTCGAGCGCGCCCCGTGTTGTGCTGGCGAGATCGCTATGGTCGCCGAGGAAAGACGAGGACGAAGACTTTGAAGGCGGCGAGAGAAGACCTCAAGGATACAACAATCTCATGCACGAGCGAAGGGTGGTCCGAGGCCTCACTTGTGCGAGGCCCCAGCCATCGACGCAACAAGAACCGGAGCCCATCAAGCCTCGCAAACGATTCAAAAGATCATGGCGAGGATCGAGGTGGAGTCTGCAGAACTTTCCGCCTCCCACATCTAGAGCCCCTATACCACTCAGCTATGCAGAAATGCTGGACAAGCTGTATCCTGTGGAGGAAGAAGTCCTCAGGGAGATGGCTGATGAAGAGAGTCAAACTGATGACTTCCTGGACAGACCTCCCATCCCGGAGTACCTTCCCGTCAAGACAGGTGTGGATAACTGGGCTCAGGTGATCTGCAGCGAGCTCTTCGACTTCGATTTCGAGGTGAGGCCCGTTTTGGATGTGCTGCTCATGAAAACGGTAGACGTCGCACTGCAGGAGGTCCACGAGGAGGACGAGCTGGCCAACATCCGCATTCAGATCCGCATGCTAGAGGAGCTCCGCGAAGCAGATGAGGCGGCCAAGGCCAGCCTGGAGGAGAAGGAGCGACGCATCGGCATCGAGAAGCAGTACCGCGTCTTCAAGAGGAGGGACGCAGTGGAGAAGGAGCGGCAACTCTCGCGGAAGATCGCGGCTTGTGCCTACACTCAGTGCTGCCACCAGGATATGCGTCCCATCGTTTTCGACCTGCTGAACAGCAAGGGTTTCTTCTTCGATCCCCTCCACAGGGAGCTGGAGATGAATTTCCTGGAGAATGTGGAACACTCTGTCGAGCTAGAAATCGAAATGCAGAACTTTTACCGGCGTTACTTGGATTTCGTGTTGCTGGAGGTGGTGCAAGAACGACGCAAGAGTCCCGAGCCTTCTAGTTCTATCCACACACAAATCGACGAGAACTCAGCCGTTGTGGAGAGCGACGAATCACAGATGGTTGAGGACGAATCGGGCAGCATGCACCACGATAACGATTCGATAAACTCATCGGACTGAGATGAAGCCACAGCAGCTCATTCGCTCTGCCATACAATCGCAGTAAGAAAGTGTTGAGAAGCGTTGACACGAGGGTGAAGTACAGAGCTTTGGAGATGTCCGTGGCAGGAAGAAGTAGCAAGAGTAGGAAGTGAAAGTGTTATGCAAAGCTGGAGCATCAACTCCACTTGAACCTTCCTGTCCCTCTCCATTACCATCGTCCCAGCCCTGCATTCTGGTACTCGCAATACTTGGCATGGACTCGCATGCTCACACACACACATGCTCACACGCACGCGCTCACACACACACACACACACACACACACACACACACACACACACACACACACACACGCAAATGATTCCGCGTTAGCTCGGCCAACTGTGCGAAAACTAATTTTCACATTCAAACACCGAAATTCGTTTGTTTGTATTTTGTCATTTGACCGCAGTGTTTTTCTCCGACATTAAAAAAACAAACATCGCCTCTAGATTAGAGACACCACAGACCATTGAATTCTCATTGTATACAATCAATAAGTGCTCTTGTGTATGGGGCCGTTGTGCGAAAGCTAGGGCTTGTTGCTAAATTGCAAACGAGACAATACTCTCAGGAATTTCTTCAGCAAGTCATACAGTAGAAATGGGACAGCTGCAATAAAAATAATTGTGTCCCATCTATAAAAATTATCATACAAGTTGAGGATATAGTGTGGATTAATGTTAAATAAATTACTCATTTTAGTCATTGATGGAATGTCTCAGTCTATGATGGGTTGGTTGTTCTATATTTGCTATTGCACTGTGCTCTGATTAGATCAGAATGCCTTTTAATTTTTTTTGGTTCCCCCCCCCCCCCCTATTTATGACTCATTTTTGGTTACTGAAATAAGTGTACTGGCTAAGCATGGGGAAAAACTGGTTGACAGAGCATATGAAGAGCCAGTCAGCTAGACAAAGAAACTGGCACACAGACATAGAGACATGAACAGATAGACTGACAAATAGGCAAGATAGATACATGGAGAGACAGTCTGACAGACGAAAGGACAATGAGAAGGAAGGACAGTGAATGTAAAGATGGACAGATAATCGATTGGATGGACAGAGACTTAGACTTATTGACTGACAGAGGAGACAGATACAATGAGGTGGAGAGAGATGAAAAGCAAAATGAACAGTAAAATGGATATAGAAATACGGTCGTATGGATAGACATTCGTGGAGACGTATACACAGTAATCAGAGAGAACAGCCATGTATACATGATACCAGTATAAGTAAAGAAGGCACTCAATTATATATATTCTTGTTGAATAAAGATTTTTTTAAATCTTTCTATAAACTCTTTGGCCTTTTACCAACAATTGTCAGCTTTGTTACAAGGGATTTTTCATGTGTTTTTGTTCTTTGATCGACATCTGCATTATTACATCTGTTTTACCCTACAGTCAATGGCTCATTCTAATCATCTCATGCCTTCAACTCCTGGAAAACATGCAAACAGGATGCACATGTCCACATGATAGTTCTCTTTCAGGTTTTTCCTTTGCAGTCCCCACATATATCCAGCGTTATCTCCAGCTGCAGACAAGCAGTATTACTTTGTACAATAGGTGCAAATAGCACCTTGCTCAAGGATCCATCAGTACAATCATATGTTCTGGCCGTTTCTCAATGCCAAACATGCTAGCCACAAGTGGCAGCAGGCTTAGAGCTTAAACTACATGGCCAGACAAGCAGACAAAAAACCCAAATTCTGAAAACTGAGCACATGTTCAGCAGCATTTATTGCTGCCTGGGACAACACCCTGAAGCACAGATGGGCAGTACATGGCACACAGGAAATAAGTTATTTTTAATGCCACATACCGAACAGACACACTTGCACTTGAATGATACAGTTGAGATGTATTGATTGATACATGGAGAAACACTTTAAATTATGGAGCATAGTTTGAGACATCACAAGAATAATGTTACACCACTGAGTGAGCCATTGAAAATTACAATCCTTATTTTTTAATTATTTTTTTTTTTACGGGACAAAAATATTCTAATCAGAATTGGAATTTAGCTTACCTGAAGATGATGGCATCATCAATAACACATTCATGCAAATGGACATTACAAAAAAGAAGATTCTGTAGATCAGACAGTAGAAATACCTCTATTTTGCTTCAAAATCAAATCTTCAGGATCAGAACAAAAAAATCAGCTTTTCACATTGCAAACCAAAAAGATTCAGTCTAGACATCTTGTTTTGCAGCCAAAAACAGATTTACTGTCATCATGCAAACAATACACTTACTGTACAAGTCTTCATCTTGAAAAAAAAATCAAAGCATGCTGTCATGTATCAAATATGTAACAGAATTGTATACTGTTTCACCCATCAAAAAGCGTAGTGTCGTTTCAATAGTATTGAACCAGTACTCTCACCACTTAATATACTTAGATGTGAGCTCACCATTTCACCTCATAAAGGACATTTATAAGACAATTACTTTGCAACAAGGTCTTCTCATATAGTCTGGTAACCCCAAAGAGGCACTTTAAAAGGTTTCAAGCCATGTGTATTCCCTTGTATTTCGGTTCTCTGTAATGCAGATATTCACAGTCAGTCATTCAGCATGTTATGACAGTCTACAGGGCATCCTTTTGCACTAACTGACCAGGCAAGAATGTTCAGTGCTTCCCTCCATTTACATGACCACAGTGACACACATAGCTTTTTCCACAGCCATTCACAATTCCTACAGATTCTACTGATACATGGACATTTAAACAGTTGGAAAGAAAGAAGTTCCACTGTGTATCACATTTGCAGTTCTCCGTGCAATGATTGGTTTCAATCAAAACCCATGCAGACTTATCTAATGTCATGTGATTTCATCTCCTGGTTTACCAGCGGGCAACACAAGACACAGAATTCAGCAGAATTATGCTCAGAGCTGAGCCAGTCCAACACTGTGCTTGTTGTCTGAGCTTGCAGTAGAGTCCCCCAGCATGAGGCCTGTGATGATCCTCCCATTCCCAGTGAGGCAGTCAGGATGCCAGGAGCGGAGCATCTGCCTGCTTCTTCTGCTTCTCCCTGGCAGGGACTGAGAAAAGAGGGAAGAGAGTAAATGCAGATATTAACAAATGAACAGGATTTCATGGCTTCCTCATGCAAATCAAAGTGGCTTTTCTTCCTTTTAACCTTGACGTTTTGAATATTTTCAAAGATAATTTTTATCTGTTTGCCTCGATGGCTAGTCGAGGGAGAGCGAGACGCACCTACAGCTAATGAGCGAGAAACATAGGCAATGCCTTGCCCTCCAGATTCTCTCGAGATTCTACACCTAACAAATGTGCCCTTTAACAAGTTTTGAATATTTGTAATACTTTTCACAGTTGCTTTTAATATCCAGATGCGGTTTTGGTAACAATTATTTAATGTTTGTGACATTTGTCATTCATGATTGTACATACAGTAGTCCCTGTGACAAGTGGACACCCTTGGGGGAGTCCAATGGTGTCCTTACATGACAGGTGTCCCCTCATCAGAGGGATCCAATGATCATAATAGTTCATGTCATTGAAACAGGTGATTAACTTGATATGTGATATGCATAAGGACAACAAGAAGAGCCACTAATCAACCTGTTTGACATTTTAAGCCTTTTGAGTTCAGATGCTAGAGTTCGTTAAAGTGCTCATGTGTTAAGTTATTAAGTCGGTAAAGTCGGCAGGGAGAGGGTGCGTTGGCTCCACATGTGTTATCAATCAACTGTGGTTCAGCTACAAGTAAAGGATAGGGTAGCAAGGGTCCATTCCAGAATGTCCCTTTGAGATCATATTACTTGTCTTAGACACTAATTAGCTCCCAGAGGAAGAGAAACTGACGCATTTGTCTTCAGACAGTTGCAGAGCAAATCAAATCCAAATTTTAGAGGCCTCGCTATCTTACTATCAGCATGTGAACACGAAAGGGTTAAAGAATGAAGAACTTTTTCTCCAAAGATAGTTTACAAGCAGACAGTCTTTGTTTAATTTGCTCACAGTAAATGTAAAACCACAACCCAGTACATGAGAGGAACTAGGGGATGGGTTGGAGGTCAGGATGGGCATGATGTCTGCATGAGTGCGTGTGCATGTATATGTGGTGAGTGTGTGACACAAAGACAGAGAGAGAAAGAGAGAGTGTGAGTGTGTGTGAGTGTGTGTGTGTGTGTGTGTGTGTGTGTGTGTGTGTGTGTGTGTGTGTGTGTGTGTGTGTGTGTGTGTGAGTGTGTGTGTGTATACAAGAGCATAATAATGAAAGAAATAGAGTGGTCGGATGTGGTGCATGGGTGCTTGGAATCTACCAGGTGAAAAGAAAGATGGGGAGTGTTTAATAACAAAGGGGTGAGGAATGGGGTGTTTGTGGGGGGTGGGGTGGGGTGGGGGAGAGAGAGAGAGAGAGAGAGAGAGAGAGAGAGAGAGAGAGAGAGAGAGAGAGAGAGAGAGAAGAAAGAGAGTGAGTGAGAGGGAGAGAAACCCTGCGTTCCGTTGACTCTGCTTCATCTCTGCTACAGTGTAGCAGGGTCACGAGTTTCGATTGGTCGGTTTCTTTAATTACTTTAAAAGCACGTTACCATTAAAAGTAGAGGGTTTTGGAGGCCCTCTTTGGATACATGAATCCCTAAAATGATTTCACATTCAATTATATCCCTCTTGATCAAATAGACAACTTCATAAAAGCATTAGGGTCGAAAATCCATTAATAACAAAAGGGAGGTAACCATCACCAGTCATAGAGGAAGGTCAAGGGAATCCAAACATGTGTGTCGTCTGCTAAATCGTTACACTCATGGGTATAAATGCCGACGTTTACTACAACTATCAAACCAAGACATACAATCCACTCTGCAACGGTGATGAGAGCACGAAAACATTTATTTCTTCGAAATTTGACAGCAATCGGCACGTTTGCCACTTCCATGGTATGTAAACTCCATGGTTTGAAGCATGTTTACCGTGCAAGTCCGTAGATTGACTTCCAATTAGTTCTGTTTAGTATGAGCCAATCAAATGCGGCTATGAGTTCTGTAGCTTCATTGTTGCTAGGCACAGCAGGTGGCGCACTCTAGTGTGAAGCAGTTAGAGCTCCTTCTGAGACGCTCGAGCTGCTGCGCGACCTTGACAGGAAGTTGACCTCTGCCACTGGCTGAAACGTCACCAAAGATTGTGTATGAATGATTTTCGACCCTAATACTTTTATTTAGTCGTTTCTTCGATCAAGAGTGATAAATGTGAGTGTAAAATAATATTGGGGATTCGTGTATTCAAAGAGGGCCCCCAAAACCCTATACTTTTAATGATAATGTGCTTTAAAAGTTATTAAATAAAACCAACCAATCAAAACTCTTGAGGCTGCTACACCGTAGCAGAGATGAAGCAGAGTGCAACGGAACGCAGGGAAAGAGAGTGCCTAACATGAAAGGGAGTTTCACCTATAATATTATTTGTACATGCACTTTTTGAAACAGTATGTATCATTTATCATTATGTATTTTGAGCTGTAAATGTACCAACGAATTTCCACATATGGATGATAAAGATTGTCTGTCTGACTGACTGTCTGTCTGTCTGTCTGTCTGTCTGTCTGTCTGTCTGTCTGTCTGTCTGTCTGTCTGTCTGTCTGTCTGTCTATGTACATATTTGTAAAGTATGTATGTATACATGTAGCTCTACTCATTTCTTTACATGTATATGTACACATGAGTATGCAGTAGTCCCTGTAATGTGTGGACCCCAGTAATTGGACACCTGGCATCCTTTCTTATTTATAGTATTACTTTTGTAAACAAATGTTGAGGCCTTACATAGCCAAATAAGGTTGACTGGCCCTTAAGCAATAAACATTCATTCATTCATTCATTCATTCATTCATTCCACTGTGACATGCTGCTGAATGGTAGAGTACTTGTCCCAGAACTGACTCCAAGCAAAACCCCGAAAAGCACTGTAAGCTCAAATCTCAATCATCTTTCACCGCAAATACTCTGGTCAAGCAGAGCCTGATGCTGACTTTCCAAGGGCTGTTAGAGGCAAGCACAAGCACTAGTACCTCCAAGGGCATCTCCTGGCACATCCGGCAAATTGATTTCCGCCTCGTCCTCCCCAGCTGCTGGGACTGCTGGCATGCTCTCCTGAAACGCAAACAGTGAACACTTCATGGTCAGTCACAAACTCAAAGGAACAGTTATCTCAAAGCTGGAATATGCAGATGAAATGTAACATGGATGCAGAGATGAAAAAATAATCTGCCCCTAAGTAAAAACTAATTCACAGTTCATTGACAATAATCACTGAGCATAAAATAACTTCATAATCATCGAGGTTGTCTTGCACCTGGGACAAATTCATGCAAATTTTCTGGTACTCAACACAAACATGGTGAAACAAAACGAAAACTCCAATGATAGTATTTTCATATTGTTCATGTTCATTTGGCATTATTTAACATGAACTAAAAACTTTCTTTTTAATCCAAATTGCCCACATCTTTTATAAAACAGGGGAGAGAGAGGGAGAGAGAGAGAGAGAGAGAGAGAGAGAGAGAGAGAGAGAGAGAGAGAGAGAGAGAGAGAGAGAGAGAGAGACAGAGAGAGAGAGACAGAGAGAGAGAGACAGAGAGAGAGAGAGGGAATGAACGAACAAAATACTTTATTTGTTTAGGCCTCTGGCCCATCACAACATAATTGTTTTACATCACTCTGGTTGTGCTGACGGCATCTCTTCTTCTTTCAAATGCATGCAACAAGTACAATGCCACAGATCTTATCGTATTGACATTGTGAGCGAGAGAGAGAGAGAGAGAGAGCGAGAGAGAGGAGGAGGGGTTGTGTCTGGGTGGGGAAAGGGGTCTGAAAACAATCTAAAATGATAATTAAACCTTGTTTGGTATGGAGCCATAGGAAGATGAACTCTGTGCATCTGAAATGAAACCCTCTTCGCATGAAACTGTTCTGTTGTGTTTAGTTAAGGTCAGAACACCAAATACACACAGTTACCTTCACTATGGCATCAAGCTCAGCAAGGACGTCAGATTCGTCCTCAGCTGTGAGACCACCTGACAGCAGCTCATCAATTTCCTGCACACAGAGATAGCAGCATTAGTCAGTTGATCAGTGCTAACATGTCAACAAAGCACAGGCAAACTCAGCCTGAACAAATTGCAATTACAGTGAAACTTCAGAATTACCACCACTTCTGGGACTACCTCAAAGTGGTTGTAATTCTGAGACGAATGTATTCTGGAACTTGACCCTCTGGTCCAAGAATCTAGATGTTGTGTTTGTTACAGCAAAGGAAATAGATTTTACTTACATTTTCATTAACACCCGTCAACAACATATGTGAAAATGACACTCAACTTTGCAGTTGAGAATGTACTGCATTTTTGTCTTGCCCATTTCAAACTGTTCGGCAAGTTGTTTCTAGCCATGATCAAGCACTGGCCTTGATAAGTTCAACCTTCTGCTGCAATGACAGTTCACAGCACCTCCATGTTGCCATTTGCAAAATAGCAAGCAATGCAGTTCTCTTAAATAGTCCAGTCCACAAACCGCAAGTTTAATCCTAGCAACAGTGATAAATCCAGTGATGTTATGAATAGTTTTAGAGCAATCATGAACATGGTTATAGCAAAAACTTTGGGGTCAATTAATAACTTTGAGTTGCAGTTTTCCAGGAGAAGTGATGAGCGTATTACTGCATTTCTTGTTTTGAAGTTTATTGGATCGGTGCTCACGTGAATCTGCACTGTGGATGTCATTGTCATTAATGAGTTTAGTATTCCACCCATGAAAATATTCAATCTTGCACCCTAAAACTGTCCAATATTTTCAATTGGCATGATTACTTATTGTAACTGCGGAGGTATGGTTTGTTTAGGGACTAAAAAAATTGGTCATAAAAGTGAATTCCAAGGTGGTTGTAATTCTGAGACTTAGATATTGGAAAGATATGAAAACAATTTTGGGACTGTCAAAGAGTGGTTATAATTTTAAGGTGGTTGCAATACCAAGAAAAGACACATAACCAAAAAAATATTCTTTGGAAAATAATAGTTTGCTTAGCACTTACATTCTAGAATTAAAAAGAGAGAAAGCAGAAAAAGACTAAGAACTGCAGTTTGGCGGTCAGTTTCATCCTATTGCTGCCTAGCTGGTTTGGGTTCCACCTGTCCGTATGTTGACCCCTGGGTCACAAATCAGATGACAACATTCAGCTGCTGTGGCCACTTACCCTCTGGTACTCAACACTCTCACGGGTGTCATCCATGATCTTCTCAACATCCTCTATGGACATTAACTGCAACAAGGAAATAAAAAATCATCCTAGTGAATGAAACGCATCAAGACTGGTACTGGAACTTAATTAAATCACTAAACATAAAACACATATATATATACAACAGGGGAGGTAACAACAATTAGTTCCCCATGTTGAGAGAACCTACTGAATACTTTGAATGAAACTAAGAAGACACATTGAACAATGGAACATTCTCTTCTTGACTGTAGAGTAGATAATCCAATCACTTGTCTTCATCCCCTAATCTTGCCCACTCAATCACGTCTTTCTCCTGCCACTTGATCTCTCACATCTGACTTTATGAGCTTTCCTTGGTGTGCAGTTCACATGACTTGTGACTGACTTCAGCATCTAACAAACAAGATCACAAATGAGGGTAAAATCTTACAGAAACTTCTTGCGCCTCCCATGATACAATTTACATGTGTGTGTGTGTGTGTGTGCATGTGCATGTGCATGTGTGAGTGCGTGCATGAACATATGTACATATATATGTGTTTGTTTGCACATGTAGTTGCATGCACAAAAATCACGGTGAGCATATTGATCACATTGATTGATAAGCATGGTGCATCTATGGTTCAATGTCCATAACCTGAAATTGCAGTGATACAAATGTGCAATGAGAAGAATGAAGTAGTGTACTAGTAACTCATGTAACAAACTGTCCACATGGCAATTCAGATAAACATCACAAGTTGCACCAATGTTGGGTGAAATGAGCAACCCTGAATGACTTTGTAAGGAAACCAGGCTTATGGCAGCCTCTCAGCCACAGCCCCCAGATTCCCTCTTGAATTCAGATGCCCTAATCACCATAAAAGAGCAAAGTGTGTATGCAAGTTTATAAAAAGAACGCATGAAATCTGTTTTACCCCTCTCTTTTTTTTTCTTCCGCTGAGAATCATTGCAAATAACCAATTCAAGCAACATGATGATGCAACACAAGGATCAACATTGGAATGGAAAGCTATGCAGGATAAAGGGCAGAGATAGGCAGGTGGGAAATTTAAACACAGCTTCAGATTCTGAGCTTACCAGGTGCATTTTCTTCAGGGCATCATTGCCAGCTGCCAGTCCCCTCACAACCTCATGTTCAACCTGGGCAAACTCTAAGTCGTGTGTCTGCAATATAACACAAATTTATAAGTTTTCCTCAATAAATATGTTTAAAACTATGTCATGTCTGTGACATAACACATATATTTGATCCATTAAATAATTACTTACCTCCATTAAAAATCCTACTACATATTAAATGAAGTACCTAGAAAGGGAAAAAATGTCTTCAATCAATTTGACTAGAAGATGATAACCTGAGTAACAAGTCTAAGTAGCTAGAAACTCCCTACAGAGCGAAGCAGAAGACGGTCTTCAGAGGAAGAGCCCCCGTCGCCGAGTGTTTCGGCCCTGTAATCTTCCTAATCTTCCTATGCCTTTCTAATATGGAAACAAACACTATGCCACATCATTAAAAAAAATCTCTTTTTTAAATTAAAAAATTTTCAGCTTGGAGTGCTGATCATCTTAGAAAACAAATAACATGATGTGCAAACCAAATAGAGTACATAAAAAGTTGTCTATGTAGAGAAGTACAGATCAAAACACAGTGACAGGAAAGTTAGATATGTCAGGAATGCAGTGGACTTACCAGTTTGTCAATGTTGTCAAGCTGAGCATCGGTTTTCTCCAACAGACCTTCCAAGAATTTCTTTCTTCTTAGCAGTAGTTTTGCTTTCCTGTGCAATAATAACAAATATTAGACACCTTCCCCATAAATGCATGATTAATCATGTAACTGCAAACATTAATTCAATAGTTCAGAACTGAACTGCATTTGCAGTGAAAATATTATATATCATGAACCTCAAAGAAAAACTGCACTTGCATAGCCAGAAACTTCTTTACCAGAGCAACACATTCTACAAACACACAACTGTAATAATTGACTGGCATGATGAATATCTGGTTAGACTTCTGCAGGGGGGTCACACTAGTGGACTTGTCCGAGGAAAGGGGTGTGGGGAAGACATATAACACACAAGCTGACGGGCCAAAGCAACTGGCTACATTTTTAACATGAGAATTTTCCAGCATAAACGCCTATGTAAAACTGCAGCCAATCAGATGCCGTGGCCCGTCAGCTTGTGTGTTACGCCATCTTTGCTGTCTTTCCCACACCTCTCTCCTCGGATGAGTCTACTAGTGTGGTCGGCCTGCGGAAGGCTAACTGGTTATTCTGACTCCCTTGATGCACATCCAGTCCAAGCAAAGTTTTGACCAAACCTTTTTTTCTGCGAATCTAAACTTTTTTTAGTCATCATGCAAAAATAAAAATAAAAGAAAGAAATTGACTGTAAACAATTAATTGTGTGCTGCCCCATCTTCCCTGCCCTGTGAGCACTCAGAGAATCCATTATTTAAGTTTTTTAGGTGTTTTCAGTTAGAAAAAGTATGGTTTACATTCAATCTGGCCTCTTTCTAAACAGAAAACCTTAACTACAACTTCTTCTTTTTTTGTCCTAACAGCAAACAACAGTGATTTAGTAGAACTTACTCTTTCTTTCCATCCTTTAAGAGCTGCTTTGCCACCTCCCTCTCCTTCTCCAAGTTATTATTTACTTTCTTCTGGTACTGCTTCAGTCGGTCTCTTTGATTTTTTAGTTGCTGAAAATAAAATGTCAATGCCATTCTCGTTAGTGGAATTCCCCCCCCCCCCCCCCCCCCCCCCTGAATACAAACTTATATAAAGTATAACACTGATAAATTCCAACACTTATCAAATATAACTTGCTTGTTTACAAATTGCATAACAATCCCACTTCAGAAAATGTGTTGACAATGTGGAATTTCTGCATACTCGTTCACAGTGGTGCAAGAGGAGGAGGTGGGACGAAAAGGAGGAAGGGAGGGGGGAGGAAGGATGGAGAGAGGGAGGAGGAGGGAGGAGGAGGAGAATCAAGATCACACGGAGGAAATGTAAGGGTGATCCGAAGTAGGGGAGACCCAGCTGAAGATCGGCAGAAGCGAAATTGCCACACAGAGCCGCGTGCGCAAGCACACGTGCGCCGTTTCTGTGGGTTACACAGCTACTTCGGAAGATGATTTAAGTGCAACTATCATGGATTTAAAAAAGGAAAACAATAATAATTCCTTCGGCACAGAGCAGTGAAATGCGATTTGACAGGAGGGGCTAGAGTCGTTCGACGTTTCGAGTGGGTGGGTGCAGATTCAAGTGATTGCCACCATTTCTGATACGTACAAGAACGGCTTTATCCTGTTCCGTTATCCGACTTTGCTTCGGCTTTGATTTCGAAAATAAACCTCCCATGATACAACTTCTGATCGAGTGTAATCTCTAGAGTTTTCTACTTGGAAGCAGAAATCTGCATTAGCGGAAGTTGTCGGGGTTGTTGTGTCCTGCAAACGCAGACGACAACCATTGTAGCTTCTGATTGGACAATATGATAATTTAGCAGCAGCCGCGCCAGTAAACTGGGAAATGCGAACTGGAGATTTGCTTCAACATGGCGTGTTGGCAAATTTTGTTATGTCTTGTCCTCGAAGTATACGGCATTGTCGCTATTCCTGAAACCGATGAGTTTGCGGTGCACCGAGAGAGGTTGAAGAAGGGGTTTCATCGGTGAGTGTGGGCACGCACGTAGATTCAATGTGACAGAACTGAGGAGTGTCTGTATTCAGGAAACTTCCTCTCCTGCCACTATTAATTAGTTGACAGGCAGTGAGTGTGCAATTGATTAAGTAAAGTTGTGATCAAAGCGAACGGTACAGTCTCTTTCTTAGCAAGTGAATTTTACGAGAATGATTGCTCGAGAAATCAAGAATGGCCAAGTTAGTGAACGCGTTTGAGCGAAACAACAAATGCACTCGCAACTTTCGGCACTTCAGTGACTGCCACCCACACGATTACCGCAACTAGGACCAATCGTCCAATACGTCGAGGGTGGGGGTTGGTTAGATTGGCATCTGAAAGAGACGGGAACATTCTTTTGATGCGTCATGGCGTGCAATAAATGATTGTGCAACTGACCTGTAATTTAACTTGATGTTTAATGTTTATTTTGGACAGAAAGGGGCCCATGCATGTTGTAGGTCCTATAGTTTGACAAAGTTGGCTACTTCAAGGTTATATCATGCGAGTGTTATAGGGTGTTCTAATGACATTATAATGTAGTGTACAGAGAGAACAAGTGACCATAGAGAGCAGGTGGCCACGTGTCCATCTGATTCTGAAGAGTTTATTGTGCTCACTAATACAATGCATCTATGTGGTCAGTTATCGAAGGGTCCAGACACTCAACTGTTGATTTGTGCCACAAATGCCTAGGGGTGTTCTGTAGTGAGTGTCTGGCCCTAACAGAAGAGGGGGACCAAGCAGCTGAAATGAGGCCTGGATTCCTTCCCTCAGCATAAAAAGGGGAGGTGATTGTGATAACCAGGAAGAAAAAAGCACTCAATACAAGAAAAGGTTTTTGGTCATTTGCTAAAATGAAAGCACAATAATATGGAGGCATATGGAATGGGATACACAATGAATTAAATGTGCAATTTATTGACCCAAAATATTCATTGGTGGCAAGAGGTAGGAGCATGTACTCACAGAACTGTCACTAGCTCCTTGATCTTGTTCGTGCATTTTTCTTACTTCTTTCACCTGACAAAGAGGTTTTAGGCACACACAACAAGTTGTTGGTTTCCAGTCACCCAGCTGACTCAAACTTTTGCCACCAACCCTACACTTTTTATTTTGCTTCTGGAAACGTACACACACACACACACACACACACACACACACACACAGTCACACACACACACACAAACACACACACACACAGAGTCACACATACATACACACACATACAACAGACATACACACCCATACAGACACACCCACCCAAATAGTGCATACCTAAAATTAGTACATCCTTCACTAGAATCAATAAGAATTTGAATTAGATTTGTTATATGTATGAAGTATCATTTTCTTGGTGTATGAAACTTTAGGTTTTTTAATTACTAAAAGTTGTTTCTACATGTCTATAAAACTGCAACCTTTCTTTGAGCAAATAAAGTTTCTACCTGCCTACAATATTTGGGAAGGGGGGGGCATGATACCTGAAACAAACTTTATTTTTCCTTTTGGCCTTAGTGGAACGTTGGTGCTTTTTATAGATGTTGTATCCCATTCCATATATCTCCAGTGTAACAGGTCTGTAACAAACAAACTCGAACTTTGCTTTGTGAGGAGTGTTTTGTGATGAAGTAGCTCTAGAGCCGCTGAGAGTGCAAACCTCTGCCAGGAAAGCCACAGTTTATCTTCCACAACTGTACGAATCATTCAGGCAGGAAGCTCTGCTAGCCAGACCTGAAACTACCAAGTTTAGTTTGTGTGTGTGTGTCTGCTGGAAGCATGTCTGAGTGTGGAATGCATGTATCACCAAACATCATCAATAGATTGACATGAGTGATAACATTTCTCTTGGTGCTTGTTATTCCAAAATGAGATGACAGATAAGCTCCAACATTTTAAAGATCGTTCCTTGGGTGAAACCCTTATCTTGCACCAAATTTAATCTGAGTCAGTTTTGAACTTTGAGTTATTTTGCAGAATAACTCATGAACTGAGGGTAAAACATGACCTCCTTGTTGGAAGTAACTACATACATGTACTGTCAAGAAGCAGTAACTTGTTCTAGACCAGGGAGTGAGTCTGAAGTAGTCAGGCACAGGTGAATGACACAGTATGTTAAATGTACTTTCCTTTCAACTCATTCATCATTAATCAGAAGGAACACTACTACTGCTGTCCATCTAAGGCCACTCCAAAAACAAAATGTGGTTTTCATAACTTGACTTACCCTTTCTTCCTGCCAACCCTAAACATTTTCAATCATGCAAAAAAGAAAAGACAGAAATTGACACTGACAGTTATCCCATTTGAAAAAGTGTTTTCAGTGAAAGAAAATTTGGTTTATATTCAATCTGGCCTCTTCTGAAAAGGAAAAAAAAAGTTTAGGCCGATCTTCACACACACACACACACACACACACACACACACACACACACACACACACACACACACACACACACTTTTCTTTTTTTCCCATTTTATCTTAACCACAACTGTTTTTGTTTCTGGCCTATTTTTCCATGTCTTCACTGTGGGCCTGCAGGGATGTCAGGACAGAGGTGACTTGGCGAGTCCCCACTGGACCAGGCCAGACTGACACAGAGGAAGAGTGTGCCTTTGTGCTTGAGGAGACCATTCCTCCAGGAATGTACGCAGACATGGACCAGCTCAAGTCCAAGCATCAATTTGGAGGACCCTTGGTAAGCCTGAACTTGTCTCTTGGCCAATGCTGTGTATGGACAGGAATGGTTGGAGAGAGAGAGAGAGAGAGAGAGAGAGAGAGAGAGAGAGAGAGAGAGAGAGAGAGAGAGAGAGAGAGAGAGCATGTAATGATATATGCAATGTCTGCATGGGTGTGCATGTGGGAAAGAATGGCTGAGAGAAAGATGAAAGGGTAAATGGGAGGTGGGGGTAGAATTTGGACAATTTTTGACTCACATGCGAAGCAAAAGTGAGTCTATGTACTGAGCCGTGTCGTCCGTCCGTCCGGGCGTCCGGGCGTCCGTCCGGGCGTCCGGGCGTCCGTCCGGGCGTCCGTAAAAAAACTTAAACGTTGGATTTTTCTCGGAGACTATTAAGTCTATCAACACCAAATGTGGCATGATGGTGTATGATGACAAGGCCTCAAAAAACATACATAGTGACTTGACCTTGCTTCAAGGTCAAGGTCACAGGAGCCATAAATGTGGTCTCAAAAACAGTCATTTTTCACATTTTCCCAATTTTCTCCCACGTTATTGAGAATGGCGACCTTAGCTACAAGTGGTATATAGGTCAAAGCAAGCCCTATCTTTTGATACCAGTTTGGTTGACCTTGCTTCAAGGTCAAGGTCACAGGAGCTCTTCAAAGTTGGATTGTATACATATTTTGAAGTGACCTTGACCCTGAACTATGGAAGATAACTGTTTCAAACTTAATAATTATGTGGGGCACATGTTATACTTTCATCATGAGACACATTTGTTCCAACATATCATCAAGGTCAAGGTCACTTTGACCCCTTATTGAAAGTGACCAAAATTGGGTAGTGAACGCCTAAAGGTGACGATATCTCATGGTAGATAATAAGGGTCAAAGTGACCTTGACCTTGATGATATGTGAACAAATGTGTCTCATGATGAAAGTATAACATGTGCCCCACATAATTATTAAGTTTGAAACAGTTATCTTCCATAATTTCAGGGTCAGGGTCACTTCAAAATATGTATACAATCCAACTTTGAAGAGCTCCTGTGACCTTGACCTTGAAGCAAGGTCAACCAAACTGGTATCAAAAGATAGGGCTTGCTTTGACCTATATACCACTTGTAGCTAAGGTCGCCATTCTCAATAACGTGGGAGAAAATTGGGGAAATGTGAAAAATGACTGTTTTTGAGACCACATTTATGGCTCCTGTGACCTTGACCTTGAAGCAAGGTCAAGTCACTATGTATGTTTTTTGAGGCCTTGTCATCATACACCATCATGCCACATTTGGTGTTGATAGACTTAATAGTCTCCGAGAAAAATCCAACGTTTAAGTTTTTTTACGGACGCCCGGACGGACGCCCGGACGCCCGGACGGACGCCCGGACGCCCGGACGGACGGACGACACGGCTCAGTACATAGACTCACTTTTGCTTCGCATGTGAGTCAAAAATTGTCCAAATTCTACCCCCACCTCCCATTTACCCTTTCATCTTTCTCTCAGCCATTCTTTCCCACATGCACACCCATGCAGACATTGCATATATCATTACATGCTCTCTCTCTCTCTCTCTCTCTCTCTCTCTCTCTCTCTCTCTCTCTCTCTCTCTCTCTCTCTCTCTCTCTCCAACCATTCCTGTCCATACACAGCATTGGCCAAGAGACAAGTTCAGGCTTACCAAGGGTCCTCCAAATTGATGCTTGGACTTGAGCTGGTCCATGTCTGCGTACATTCCTGGAGGAATGGTCTCCTCAAGCACAAAGGCACACTCTTCCTCTGTGTCAGTCTGGCCTGGTCCAGTGGGGACTCGCCAAGTCACCTCTGTCCTGACATCCCTGCAGGCCCACAGTGAAGACATGGAAAAATAGGCCAGAAACAAAAACAGTTGTGGTTAAGATAAAATGGGAAAAAAAGAAAAGTGTGTGTGTGTGTGTGTGTGTTGTGTGTGTGTGTGTGTGTGTGTGTGTGTGTGTGTGTGTGAAGATCGGCCTAAACTTTTTTTTTCCTTTTCAGAAGAGGCCAGATTGAATATAAACCAAATTTTCTTTCACTGAAAACACTTTTTCAAATGGGATAACTGTCAGTGTCAATTTCTGTCTTTTCTTTTTTGCATGATTGAAAATGTTTAGGGTTGGCAGGAAGAAAGGGTAAGTCAAGTTATGAAAACCACATTTTGTTTTTGGAGTGGCCTTAGATGGACAGCAGTAGTAGTGTTCCTTCTGATTAATGATGAATGAGTTGAAAGGAAAGTACATTTAACATACTGTGTCATTCACCTGTGCCTGACTACTTCAGACTCACTCCCTGGTCTAGAACAAGTTACTGCTTCTTGACAGTACATGTATGTAGTTACTTCCAACAAGGAGGTCATGTTTTACCCTCAGTTCATGAGTTATTCTGCAAAATAACTCAAAGTTCAAAACTGACTCAGATTAAATTTGGTGCAAGATAAGGGTTTCACCCAAGGAACGATCTTTAAAATGTTGGAGCTTATCTGTCATCTCATTTTGGAATAACAAGCACCAAGAGAAATGTTATCACTCATGTCAATCTATTGATGATGTTTGGTGATACATGCATTCCACACTCAGACATGCTTCCAGCAGACACACACACACAAACTAAACTTGGTAGTTTCAGGTCTGGCTAGCAGAGCTTCCTGCCTGAATGATTCGTACAGTTGTGGAAGATAAACTGTGGCTTTCCTGGCAGAGGTTTGCACTCTCAGCGGCTCTAGAGCTACTTCATCACAAAACACTCCTCACAAAGCAAAGTTCGAGTTTGTTTGTTACAGACCTGTTACACTGGAGATATATGGAATGGGATACAACATCTATAAAAAGCACCAACGTTCCACTAAGGCCAAAAGGAAAAATAAAGTTTGTTTCAGGTATCATGCCCCCCCCTTCCCAAATATTGTAGGCAGGTAGAAACTTTATTTGCTCAAAGAAAGGTTGCAGTTTTATAGACATGTAGAAACAACTTTTAGTAATTAAAAAACCTAAAGTTTCATACACCAAGAAAATGATACTTCATACATATAACAAATCTAATTCAAATTCTTATTGATTCTAGTGAAGGATGTACTAATTTTAGGTATGCACTATTTGGGTGGGTGTGTCTGTATGGGTGTGTATGTCTGTTGTATGTGTGTGTATGTATGTGTGACTCTGTGTGTGTGTGTGTTTGTGTGTGTGTGTGTGACTGTGTGTGTGTGTGTGTGTGTGTGTGTGTGTGTGTGTACGTTTCCAGAAGCAAAATAAAAAGTGTAGGGTTGGTGGCAAAAGTTTGAGTCAGCTGGGTGACTGGAAACCAACAACTTGTTGTGTGTGCCTAAAACCTCTTTGTCAGGTGAAAGAAGTAAGAAAAATGCACGAACAAGATCAAGGAGCTAGTGACAGTTCTGTGAGTACATGCTCCTACCTCTTGCCACCAATGAATATTTTGGGTCAATAAATTGCACATTTAATTCATTGTGTATCCCATTCCATATGCCTCCATATTATTGTGCTTTCATTTTAGCAAATGACCAAAAACCTTTTCTTGTATTGAGTGCTTTTTTCTTCCTGGTTATCACAATCACCTCCCCTTTTTATGCTGAGGGAAGGAATCCAGGCCTCATTTCAGCTGCTTGGTCCCCCTCTTCTGTTAGGGCCAGACACTCACTACAGAACACCCCTAGGCATTTGTGGCACAAATCAACAGTTGAGTGTCTGGACCCTTCGATAACTGACCACATAGATGCATTGTATTAGTGAGCACAATAAACTCTTCAGAATCAGATGGACACGTGGCCACCTGCTCTCTATGGTCACTTGTTCTCTCTGTACACTACATTATAATGTCATTAGAACACCCTATAACACTCGCATGATATAACCTTGAAGTAGCCAACTTTGTCAAACTATAGGACCTACAACATGCATGGGCCCCTTTCTGTCCAAAATAAACATTAAACATCAAGTTAAATTACAGGTCAGTTGCACAATCATTTATTGCACGCCATGACGCATCAAAAGAATGTTCCCGTCTCTTTCAGATGCCAATCTAACCAACCCCCACCCTCGACGTATTGGACGATTGGTCCTAGTTGCGGTAATCGTGTGGGTGGCAGTCACTGAAGTGCCGAAAGTTGCGAGTGCATTTGTTGTTTCGCTCAAACGCGTTCACTAACTTGGCCATTCTTGATTTCTCGAGCAATCATTCTCGTAAAATTCACTTGCTAAGAAAGAGACTGTACCGTTCGCTTTGATCACAACTTTACTTAATCAATTGCACACTCACTGCCTGTCAACTAATTAATAGTGGCAGGAGAGGAAGTTTCCTGAATACAGACACTCCTCAGTTCTGTCACATTGAATCTACGTGCGTGCCCACACTCACCGATGAAACCCCTTCTTCAACCTCTCTCGGTGCACCGCAAACTCATCGGTTTCAGGAATAGCGACAATGCCGTATACTTCGAGGACAAGACATAACAAAATTTGCCAACACGCCATGTTGAAGCAAATCTCCAGTTCGCATTTCCCAGTTTACTGGCGCGGCTGCTGCTAAATTATCATATTGTCCAATCAGAAGCTACAATGGTTGTCGTCTGCGTTTGCAGGACACAACAACCCCGACAACTTCCGCTAATGCAGATTTCTGCTTCCAAGTAGAAAACTCTAGAGATTACACTCGATCAGAAGTTGTATCATGGGAGGTTTATTTTCGAAATCAAAGCCGAAGCAAAGTCGGATAACGGAACAGGATAAAGCCGTTCTTGTACGTATCAGAAATGGTGGCAATCACTTGAATCTGCACCCACCCACTCGAAACGTCGAACGACTCTAGCCCCTCCTGTCAAATCGCATTTCACTGCTCTGTGCCGAAGGAATTATTATTGTTTTCCTTTTTTAAATCCATGATAGTTGCACTTAAATCATCTTCCGAAGTAGCTGTGTAACCCACAGAAACGGCGCACGTGTGCTTGCGCACGCGGCTCTGTGTGGCAATTTCGCTTCTGCCGATCTTCAGCTGGGTCTCCCCTACTTCGGATCACCCTTACATTTCCTCCGTGTGATCTTGATTCTCCTCCTCCTCCCTCCTCCTCCCTCTCTCCATCCTTCCTCCCCCCTCCCTTCCTCCTTTTCGTCCCACCTCCTCCTCTTGCACCACTGTGAACGAGTATGCAGAAATTCCACATTGTCAACACATTTTCTGAAGTGGGATTGTTATGCAATTTGTAAACAAGCAAGTTATATTTGATAAGTGTTGGAATTTATCAGTGTTATACTTTATATAAGTTTGTATTCAGGGGGGGGGGGGGGGGGGGGGGGGGATTCCACTAACGAGAATGGCATTGACATTTTATTTTCAGCAACTAAAAAATCAAAGAGACCGACTGAAGCAGTACCAGAAGAAAGTAAATAATAACTTGGAGAAGGAGAGGGAGGTGGCAAAGCAGCTCTTAAAGGATGGAAAGAAAGAGTAAGTTCTACTAAATCACTGTTGTTTGCTGTTAGGACAAAAAAAGAAGAAGTTGTAGTTAAGGTTTTCTGTTTAGAAAGAGGCCAGATTGAATGTAAACCATACTTTTTCTAACTGAAAACACCTAAAAAACTTAAATAATGGATTCTCTGAGTGCTCACAGGGCAGGGAAGATGGGGCAGCACACAATTAATTGTTTACAGTCAATTTCTTTCTTTTATTTTTATTTTTGCATGATGACTAAAAAAAGTTTAGATTCGCAGAAAAAAAGGTTTGGTCAAAACTTTGCTTGGACTGGATGTGCATCAAGGGAGTCAGAATAACCAGTTAGCCTTCCGCAGGCCGACCACACTAGTAGACTCATCCGAGGAGAGAGGTGTGGGAAAGACAGCAAAGATGGCGTAACACACAAGCTGACGGGCCACGGCATCTGATTGGCTGCAGTTTTACATAGGCGTTTATGCTGGAAAATTCTCATGTTAAAAATGTAGCCAGTTGCTTTGGCCCGTCAGCTTGTGTGTTATATGTCTTCCCCACACCCCTTTCCTCGGACAAGTCCACTAGTGTGACCCCCCTGCAGAAGTCTAACCAGATATTCATCATGCCAGTCAATTATTACAGTTGTGTGTTTGTAGAATGTGTTGCTCTGGTAAAGAAGTTTCTGGCTATGCAAGTGCAGTTTTTCTTTGAGGTTCATGATATATAATATTTTCACTGCAAATGCAGTTCAGTTCTGAACTATTGAATTAATGTTTGCAGTTACATGATTAATCATGCATTTATGGGGAAGGTGTCTAATATTTGTTATTATTGCACAGGAAAGCAAAACTACTGCTAAGAAGAAAGAAATTCTTGGAAGGTCTGTTGGAGAAAACCGATGCTCAGCTTGACAACATTGACAAACTGGTAAGTCCACTGCATTCCTGACATATCTAACTTTCCTGTCACTGTGTTTTGATCTGTACTTCTCTACATAGACAACTTTTTATGTACTCTATTTGGTTTGCACATCATGTTATTTGTTTTCTAAGATGATCAGCACTCCAAGCTGAAAATTTTTTAATTTAAAAAAGAGATTTTTTTTAATGATGTGGCATAGTGTTTGTTTCCATATTAGAAAGGCATAGGAAGATTAGGAAGATTACAGGGCCGAAACACTCGGCGACGGGGGCTCTTCCTCTGAAGACCGTCTTCTGCTTCGCTCTGTAGGGAGTTTCTAGCTACTTAGACTTGTTACTCAGGTTATCATCTTCTAGTCAAATTGATTGAAGACATTTTTTCCCTTTCTAGGTACTTCATTTAATATGTAGTAGGATTTTTAATGGAGGTAAGTAATTATTTAATGGATCAAATATATGTGTTATGTCACAGACATGACATAGTTTTAAACATATTTATTGAGGAAAACTTATAAATTTGTGTTATATTGCAGACACACGACTTAGAGTTTGCCCAGGTTGAACATGAGGTTGTGAGGGGACTGGCAGCTGGCAATGATGCCCTGAAGAAAATGCACCTGGTAAGCTCAGAATCTGAAGCTGTGTTTAAATTTCCCACCTGCCTATCTCTGCCCTTTATCCTGCATAGCTTTCCATTCCAATGTTGATCCTTGTGTTGCATCATCATGTTGCTTGAATTGGTTATTTGCAATGATTCTCAGCGGAAGAAAAAAAAAGAGAGGGGTAAAACAGATTTCATGCGTTCTTTTTATAAACTTGCATACACACTTTGCTCTTTTATGGTGATTAGGGCATCTGAATTCAAGAGGGAATCTGGGGGCTGTGGCTGAGAGGCTGCCATAAGCCTGGTTTCCTTACAAAGTCATTCAGGGTTGCTCATTTCACCCAACATTGGTGCAACTTGTGATGTTTATCTGAATTGCCATGTGGACAGTTTGTTACATGAGTTACTAGTACACTACTTCATTCTTCTCATTGCACATTTGTATCACTGCAATTTCAGGTTATGGACATTGAACCATAGATGCACCATGCTTATCAATCAATGTGATCAATATGCTCACCGTGATTTTTGTGCATGCAACTACATGTGCAAACAAACACATATATATGTACATATGTTCATGCACGCACTCACACATGCACATGCACATGCACACACACACACACACACATGTAAATTGTATCATGGGAGGCGCAAGAAGTTTCTGTAAGATTTTACCCTCATTTGTGATCTTGTTTGTTAGATGCTGAAGTCAGTCACAAGTCATGTGAACTGCACACCAAGGAAAGCTCATAAAGTCAGATGTGAGAGATCAAGTGGCAGGAGAAAGACGTGATTGAGTGGGCAAGATTAGGGGATGAAGACAAGTGATTGGATTATCTACTCTACAGTCAAGAAGAGAATGTTCCATTGTTCAATGTGTCTTCTTAGTTTCATTCAAAGTATTCAGTAGGTTCTCTCAACATGGGGAACTAATTGTTGTTACCTCCCCTGTTGTATATATATATGTGTTTTATGTTTAGTGATTTAATTAAGTTCCAGTACCAGTCTTGATGCGTTTCATTCACTAGGATGATTTTTTATTTCCTTGTTGCAGTTAATGTCCATAGAGGATGTTGAGAAGATCATGGATGACACCCGTGAGAGTGTTGAGTACCAGAGGGTAAGTGGCCACAGCAGCTGAATGTTGTCATCTGATTTGTGACCCAGGGGTCAACATACGGACAGGTGGAACCCAAACCAGCTAGGCAGCAATAGGATGAAACTGACCGCCAAACTGCAGTTCTTAGTCTTTTTCTGCTTTCTCTCTTTTTAATTCTAGAATGTAAGTGCTAAGCAAACTATTATTTTCCAAAGAATATTTTTTTGGTTATGTGTCTTTTCTTGGTATTGCAACCACCTTAAAATTATAACCACTCTTTGACAGTCCCAAAATTGTTTTCATATCTTTCCAATATCTAAGTCTCAGAATTACAACCACCTTGGAATTCACTTTTATGACCAATTTTTTTAGTCCCTAAACAAACCATACCTCCGCAGTTACAATAAGTAATCATGCCAATTGAAAATATTGGACAGTTTTAGGGTGCAAGATTGAATATTTTCATGGGTGGAATACTAAACTCATTAATGACAATGACATCCACAGTGCAGATTCACGTGAGCACCGATCCAATAAACTTCAAAACAAGAAATGCAGTAATACGCTCATCACTTCTCCTGGAAAACTGCAACTCAAAGTTATTAATTGACCCCAAAGTTTTTGCTATAACCATGTTCATGATTGCTCTAAAACTATTCATAACATCACTGGATTTATCACTGTTGCTAGGATTAAACTTGCGGTTTGTGGACTGGACTATTTAAGAGAACTGCATTGCTTGCTATTTTGCAAATGGCAACATGGAGGTGCTGTGAACTGTCATTGCAGCAGAAGGTTGAACTTATCAAGGCCAGTGCTTGATCATGGCTAGAAACAACTTGCCGAACAGTTTGAAATGGGCAAGACAAAAATGCAGTACATTCTCAACTGCAAAGTTGAGTGTCATTTTCACATATGTTGTTGACGGGTGTTAATGAAAATGTAAGTAAAATCTATTTCCTTTGCTGTAACAAACACAACATCTAGATTCTTGGACCAGAGGGTCAAGTTCCAGAATACATTCGTCTCAGAATTACAACCACTTTGAGGTAGTCCCAGAAGTGGTGGTAATTCTGAAGTTTCACTGTAATTGCAATTTGTTCAGGCTGAGTTTGCCTGTGCTTTGTTGACATGTTAGCACTGATCAACTGACTAATGCTGCTATCTCTGTGTGCAGGAAATTGATGAGCTGCTGTCAGGTGGTCTCACAGCTGAGGACGAATCTGACGTCCTTGCTGAGCTTGATGCCATAGTGAAGGTAACTGTGTGTATTTGGTGTTCTGACCTTAACTAAACACAACAGAACAGTTTCATGCGAAGAGGGTTTCATTTCAGATGCACAGAGTTCATCTTCCTATGGCTCCATACCAAACAAGGTTTAATTATCATTTTAGATTGTTTTCAGACCCCTTTCCCCACCCAGACACAACCCCTCCTCCTCTCTCTCGCTCTCTCTCTCTCTCTCTCTCGCTCACAATGTCAATACGATAAGATCTGTGGCATTGTACTTGTTGCATGCATTTGAAAGAAGAAGAGATGCCGTCAGCACAACCAGAGTGATGTAAAACAATTATGTTGTGATGGGCCAGAGGCCTAAACAAATAAAGTATTTTGTTCGTTCATTCCCTCTCTCTCTCTCTGTCTCTCTCTCTCTGTCTCTCTCTCTCTGTCTCTCTCTCTCTCTCTCTCTCTCTCTCTCTCTCTCTCTCTCTCTCTCTCTCTCTCTCTCTCTCTCTCTCTCTCCCTCTCTCTCCCCTGTTTTATAAAAGATGTGGGCAATTTGGATTAAAAAGAAAGTTTTTAGTTCATGTTAAATAATGCCAAATGAACATGAACAATATGAAAATACTATCATTGGAGTTTTCGTTTTGTTTCACCATGTTTGTGTTGAGTACCAGAAAATTTGCATGAATTTGTCCCAGGTGCAAGACAACCTCGATGATTATGAAGTTATTTTATGCTCAGTGATTATTGTCAATGAACTGTGAATTAGTTTTTACTTAGGGGCAGATTATTTTTTCATCTCTGCATCCATGTTACATTTCATCTGCATATTCCAGCTTTGAGATAACTGTTCCTTTGAGTTTGTGACTGACCATGAAGTGTTCACTGTTTGCGTTTCAGGAGAGCATGCCAGCAGTCCCAGCAGCTGGGGAGGACGAGGCGGAAATCAATTTGCCGGATGTGCCAGGAGATGCCCTTGGAGGTACTAGTGCTTGTGCTTGCCTCTAACAGCCCTTGGAAAGTCAGCATCAGGCTCTGCTTGACCAGAGTATTTGCGGTGAAAGATGATTGAGATTTGAGCTTACAGTGC
Source organism: Theodoxus fluviatilis (assembly GCA_034096865.1). Lineage (NCBI taxonomy): Eukaryota > Metazoa > Mollusca > Gastropoda > Cycloneritida > Neritidae > Theodoxus > Theodoxus fluviatilis. The sequence goes on along the minus strand of JAWQFJ010001053.1, from coordinate 116,354 downwards.
TTTTCGGGGTTTTGCTTGGAGTCAGTTCTGGGACAAGTACTCTACCATTCAGCAGCATGTCACAGTGGAATGAATGAATGAATGAATGAATGAATGAATGTTATTGCTTAAGGGCCTATCAGCCTTATTTGGCTATGTAAGGCCTCAACATTTGTTTACAAAAGTAATACTATAAATAAGAAAGGATGCCAGGTGTCCAATTACTGGGGTCCACACATTACAGGGACTACTGCATACTCATGTGTACATATACATGTAAAGAAATGAGTAGAGCTACATGTATACATACATACTTTACAAATATGTACATAGACAGACAGACAGACAGACAGACAGACAGACAGACAGACAGACAGACAGACAGACAGACAGACAGACAGACAGTCAGTCAGACAGACAATCTTTATCATCCATATGTGGAAATTCGTTGGTACATTTACAGCTCAAAATACATAATGATAAATGATACATACTGTTTCAAAAAGTGCATGTACAAATAATATTATAGGTGAAACTCCCTTTCATGTTAGGCACTCTCTTTCCCTGCGTTCCGTTGCACTCTGCTTCATCTCTGCTACGGTGTAGCAGCCTCAAGAGTTTTGATTGGTTGGTTTTATTTAATAACTTTTAAAGCACATTATCATTAAAAGTATAGGGTTTTGGGGGCCCTCTTTGAATACACGAATCCCCAATATTATTTTACACTCACATTTATCACTCTTGATCGAAGAAACGACTAAATAAAAGTATTAGGGTCGAAAATCATTCATACACAATCTTTGGTGACGTTTCAGCCAGTGGCAGAGGTCAACTTCCTGTCAAGGTCGCGCAGCAGCTCGAGCGTCTCAGAAGGAGCTCTAACTGCTTCACACTAGAGTGCGCCACCTGCTGTGCCTAGCAACAATGAAGCTACAGAACTCATAGCCGCATTTGATTGGCTCATACTAAACAGAACTAATTGGAAGTCAATCTACGGACTTGCACGGTAAACATGCTTCAAACCATGGAGTTTACATACCATGGAAGTGGCAAACGTGCCGATTGCTGTCAAATTTCGAAGAAATAAATGTTTTCGTGCTCTCATCACCGTTGCAGAGTGGATTGTATGTCTTGGTTTGATAGTTGTAGTAAACGTCGGCATTTATACCCATGAGTGTAACGATTTAGCAGACGACACACATGTTTGGATTCCCTTGACCTTCCTCTATGACTGGTGATGGTTACCTCCCTTTTGTTATTAATGGATTTTCGACCCTAATGCTTTTATGAAGTTGTCTATTTGATCAAGAGGGATATAATTGAATGTGAAATCATTTTAGGGATTCATGTATCCAAAGAGGGCCTCCAAAACCCTCTACTTTTAATGGTAACGTGCTTTTAAAGTAATTAAAGAAACCGACCAATCGAAACTCGTGACCCTGCTACACTGTAGCAGAGATGAAGCAGAGTCAACGGAACGCAGGGTTTCTCTCCCTCTCACTCACTCTCTTTCTTCTCTCTCTCTCTCTCTCTCTCTCTCTCTCTCTCTCTCTCTCTCTCTCTCTCTCTCTCTCTCTCCCCCACCCCACCCCACCCCCCACAAACACCCCATTCCTCACCCCTTTGTTATTAAACACTCCCCATCTTTCTTTTCACCTGGTAGATTCCAAGCACCCATGCACCACATCCGACCACTCTATTTCTTTCATTATTATGCTCTTGTATACACACACACACTCACACACACACACACACACACACACACACACACACACACACACACACACACACACACACACACACACACTCACACACACTCACACTCTCTCTTTCTCTCTCTGTCTTTGTGTCACACACTCACCACATATACATGCACACGCACTCATGCAGACATCATGCCCATCCTGACCTCCAACCCATCCCCTAGTTCCTCTCATGTACTGGGTTGTGGTTTTACATTTACTGTGAGCAAATTAAACAAAGACTGTCTGCTTGTAAACTATCTTTGGAGAAAAAGTTCTTCATTCTTTAACCCTTTCGTGTTCACATGCTGATAGTAAGATAGCGAGGCCTCTAAAATTTGGATTTGATTTGCTCTGCAACTGTCTGAAGACAAATGCGTCAGTTTCTCTTCCTCTGGGAGCTAATTAGTGTCTAAGACAAGTAATATGATCTCAAAGGGACATTCTGGAATGGACCCTTGCTACCCTATCCTTTACTTGTAGCTGAACCACAGTTGATTGATAACACATGTGGAGCCAACGCACCCTCTCCCTGCCGACTTTACCGACTTAATAACTTAACACATGAGCACTTTAACGAACTCTAGCATCTGAACTCAAAAGGCTTAAAATGTCAAACAGGTTGATTAGTGGCTCTTCTTGTTGTCCTTATGCATATCACATATCAAGTTAATCACCTGTTTCAATGACATGAACTATTATGATCATTGGATCCCTCTGATGAGGGGACACCTGTCATGTAAGGACACCATTGGACTCCCCCAAGGGTGTCCACTTGTCACAGGGACTACTGTATGTACAATCATGAATGACAAATGTCACAAACATTAAATAATTGTTACCAAAACCGCATCTGGATATTAAAAGCAACTGTGAAAAGTATTACAAATATTCAAAACTTGTTAAAGGGCACATTTGTTAGGTGTAGAATCTCGAGAGAATCTGGAGGGCAAGGCATTGCCTATGTTTCTCGCTCATTAGCTGTAGGTGCGTCTCGCTCTCCCTCGACTAGCCATCGAGGCAAACAGATAAAAATTATCTTTGAAAATATTCAAAACGTCAAGGTTAAAAGGAAGAAAAGCCACTTTGATTTGCATGAGGAAGCCATGAAATCCTGTTCATTTGTTAATATCTGCATTTACTCTCTTCCCTCTTTTCTCAGTCCCTGCCAGGGAGAAGCAGAAGAAGCAGGCAGATGCTCCGCTCCTGGCATCCTGACTGCCTCACTGGGAATGGGAGGATCATCACAGGCCTCATGCTGGGGGACTCTACTGCAAGCTCAGACAACAAGCACAGTGTTGGACTGGCTCAGCTCTGAGCATAATTCTGCTGAATTCTGTGTCTTGTGTTGCCCGCTGGTAAACCAGGAGATGAAATCACATGACATTAGATAAGTCTGCATGGGTTTTGATTGAAACCAATCATTGCACGGAGAACTGCAAATGTGATACACAGTGGAACTTCTTTCTTTCCAACTGTTTAAATGTCCATGTATCAGTAGAATCTGTAGGAATTGTGAATGGCTGTGGAAAAAGCTATGTGTGTCACTGTGGTCATGTAAATGGAGGGAAGCACTGAACATTCTTGCCTGGTCAGTTAGTGCAAAAGGATGCCCTGTAGACTGTCATAACATGCTGAATGACTGACTGTGAATATCTGCATTACAGAGAACCGAAATACAAGGGAATACACATGGCTTGAAACCTTTTAAAGTGCCTCTTTGGGGTTACCAGACTATATGAGAAGACCTTGTTGCAAAGTAATTGTCTTATAAATGTCCTTTATGAGGTGAAATGGTGAGCTCACATCTAAGTATATTAAGTGGTGAGAGTACTGGTTCAATACTATTGAAACGACACTACGCTTTTTGATGGGTGAAACAGTATACAATTCTGTTACATATTTGATACATGACAGCATGCTTTGATTTTTTTTTCAAGATGAAGACTTGTACAGTAAGTGTATTGTTTGCATGATGACAGTAAATCTGTTTTTGGCTGCAAAACAAGATGTCTAGACTGAATCTTTTTGGTTTGCAATGTGAAAAGCTGATTTTTTTGTTCTGATCCTGAAGATTTGATTTTGAAGCAAAATAGAGGTATTTCTACTGTCTGATCTACAGAATCTTCTTTTTTGTAATGTCCATTTGCATGAATGTGTTATTGATGATGCCATCATCTTCAGGTAAGCTAAATTCCAATTCTGATTAGAATATTTTTGTCCCGTAAAAAAAAAAATAATTAAAAAATAAGGATTGTAATTTTCAATGGCTCACTCAGTGGTGTAACATTATTCTTGTGATGTCTCAAACTATGCTCCATAATTTAAAGTGTTTCTCCATGTATCAATCAATACATCTCAACTGTATCATTCAAGTGCAAGTGTGTCTGTTCGGTATGTGGCATTAAAAATAACTTATTTCCTGTGTGCCATGTACTGCCCATCTGTGCTTCAGGGTGTTGTCCCAGGCAGCAATAAATGCTGCTGAACATGTGCTCAGTTTTCAGAATTTGGGTTTTTTGTCTGCTTGTCTGGCCATGTAGTTTAAGCTCTAAGCCTGCTGCCACTTGTGGCTAGCATGTTTGGCATTGAGAAACGGCCAGAACATATGATTGTACTGATGGATCCTTGAGCAAGGTGCTATTTGCACCTATTGTACAAAGTAATACTGCTTGTCTGCAGCTGGAGATAACGCTGGATATATGTGGGGACTGCAAAGGAAAAACCTGAAAGAGAACTATCATGTGGACATGTGCATCCTGTTTGCATGTTTTCCAGGAGTTGAAGGCATGAGATGATTAGAATGAGCCATTGACTGTAGGGTAAAACAGATGTAATAATGCAGATGTCGATCAAAGAACAAAAACACATGAAAAATCCCTTGTAACAAAGCTGACAATTGTTGGTAAAAGGCCAAAGAGTTTATAGAAAGATTTAAAAAAATCTTTATTCAACAAGAATATATATAATTGAGTGCCTTCTTTACTTATACTGGTATCATGTATACATGGCTGTTCTCTCTGATTACTGTGTATACGTCTCCACGAATGTCTATCCATACGACCGTATTTCTATATCCATTTTACTGTTCATTTTGCTTTTCATCTCTCTCCACCTCATTGTATCTGTCTCCTCTGTCAGTCAATAAGTCTAAGTCTCTGTCCATCCAATCGATTATCTGTCCATCTTTACATTCACTGTCCTTCCTTCTCATTGTCCTTTCGTCTGTCAGACTGTCTCTCCATGTATCTATCTTGCCTATTTGTCAGTCTATCTGTTCATGTCTCTATGTCTGTGTGCCAGTTTCTTTGTCTAGCTGACTGGCTCTTCATATGCTCTGTCAACCAGTTTTTCCCCATGCTTAGCCAGTACACTTATTTCAGTAACCAAAAATGAGTCATAAATAGGGGGGGGGGGGGAACCAAAAAAAATTAAAAGGCATTCTGATCTAATCAGAGCACAGTGCAATAGCAAATATAGAACAACCAACCCATCATAGACTGAGACATTCCATCAATGACTAAAATGAGTAATTTATTTAACATTAATCCACACTATATCCTCAACTTGTATGATAATTTTTATAGATGGGACACAATTATTTTTATTGCAGCTGTCCCATTTCTACTGTATGACTTGCTGAAGAAATTCCTGAGAGTATTGTCTCGTTTGCAATTTAGCAACAAGCCCTAGCTTTCGCACAACGGCCCCATACACAAGAGCACTTATTGATTGTATACAATGAGAATTCAATGGTCTGTGGTGTCTCTAATCTAGAGGCGATGTTTGTTTTTTTAATGTCGGAGAAAAACACTGCGGTCAAATGACAAAATACAAACAAACGAATTTCGGTGTTTGAATGTGAAAATTAGTTTTCGCACAGTTGGCCGAGCTAACGCGGAATCATTTGCGTGTGTGTGTGTGTGTGTGTGTGTGTGTGTGTGTGTGTGTGTGTGTGTGTGAGCGCGTGCGTGTGAGCATGTGTGTGTGTGAGCATGCGAGTCCATGCCAAGTATTGCGAGTACCAGAATGCAGGGCTGGGACGATGGTAATGGAGAGGGACAGGAAGGTTCAAGTGGAGTTGATGCTCCAGCTTTGCATAACACTTTCACTTCCTACTCTTGCTACTTCTTCCTGCCACGGACATCTCCAAAGCTCTGTACTTCACCCTCGTGTCAACGCTTCTCAACACTTTCTTACTGCGATTGTATGGCAGAGCGAATGAGCTGCTGTGGCTTCATCTCAGTCCGATGAGTTTATCGAATCGTTATCGTGGTGCATGCTGCCCGATTCGTCCTCAACCATCTGTGATTCGTCGCTCTCCACAACGGCTGAGTTCTCGTCGATTTGTGTGTGGATAGAACTAGAAGGCTCGGGACTCTTGCGTCGTTCTTGCACCACCTCCAGCAACACGAAATCCAAGTAACGCCGGTAAAAGTTCTGCATTTCGATTTCTAGCTCGACAGAGTGTTCCACATTCTCCAGGAAATTCATCTCCAGCTCCCTGTGGAGGGGATCGAAGAAGAAACCCTTGCTGTTCAGCAGGTCGAAAACGATGGGACGCATATCCTGGTGGCAGCACTGAGTGTAGGCACAAGCCGCGATCTTCCGCGAGAGTTGCCGCTCCTTCTCCACTGCGTCCCTCCTCTTGAAGACGCGGTACTGCTTCTCGATGCCGATGCGTCGCTCCTTCTCCTCCAGGCTGGCCTTGGCCGCCTCATCTGCTTCGCGGAGCTCCTCTAGCATGCGGATCTGAATGCGGATGTTGGCCAGCTCGTCCTCCTCGTGGACCTCCTGCAGTGCGACGTCTACCGTTTTCATGAGCAGCACATCCAAAACGGGCCTCACCTCGAAATCGAAGTCGAAGAGCTCGCTGCAGATCACCTGAGCCCAGTTATCCACACCTGTCTTGACGGGAAGGTACTCCGGGATGGGAGGTCTGTCCAGGAAGTCATCAGTTTGACTCTCTTCATCAGCCATCTCCCTGAGGACTTCTTCCTCCACAGGATACAGCTTGTCCAGCATTTCTGCATAGCTGAGTGGTATAGGGGCTCTAGATGTGGGAGGCGGAAAGTTCTGCAGACTCCACCTCGATCCTCGCCATGATCTTTTGAATCGTTTGCGAGGCTTGATGGGCTCCGGTTCTTGTTGCGTCGATGGCTGGGGCCTCGCACAAGTGAGGCCTCGGACCACCCTTCGCTCGTGCATGAGATTGTTGTATCCTTGAGGTCTTCTCTCGCCGCCTTCAAAGTCTTCGTCCTCGTCTTTCCTCGGCGACCATAGCGATCTCGCCAGCACAACACGGGGCGCGCTCGAAAAACTGAAGGCTGTAGGTCTCAACATTGTCGATGCTAATACACGAAAGTTCAACAGACACAAAGCAAACCGCTACGAGTACATAATCGATGGGCTAACTCACGACCAGCAATCCTTCAGGAAGACCGCTAGGCGTAAGCAGCCGTTGTCACTCAGCAGCCATTTCTGTGAAGAGCGATGTGACGACAGCAACTTTGACACGTGACGTCATTAAGAGTTTATGTGCGAGTCCGTACTTGAAAGAATGGTTTGAACATTTTGTATGGGCTGATCAAATAGATCGTATAACTAAAGAAAGACCAAGCATGGCTCTGCCTTTGTTTTAACGCCTGATATTAAGAAGGAAAAATGTAAGCAGATGCCCACTTTCTCAAACATACTGTGCTCTCAAAGTTCATCAAAATCGGGTGCTACAACCAGAAAACTAGCATCAAAGACCCTCTACAATAAGATGGTTCATCCGGCACTCGGCCTATATAAAACATGATGACGGAGACCGAGACGCCCCAAGCGGAAACGGTGACGCTCGAGTCAAGGAAGACAATCCATCAAGAAATTCCCCCTACAAGAACCATTCAAAAACAGCAGTCTTACGTCACTTTTTATTATTACGTCATTGTCATTAGAATCACCGCTACCGCTTGGTGGCGCGCGTGATCCTAATTTCGCCGGAAGTGACCGGATGAACCATCTTATTGTAGAGGGTCTTTGCTAGCATACAGGGGAAAGCGGGGCATTAGGCATCCCCTTTTCCATTTTCGAAAATCATTCTGTCCTGTAAACAGATACATAAAATTAAAGGTAGAAGGTAAAGGTGCTCTTTTTTATATTGCGACTTTCCACCCATTGATGGATGCTCTAACCGCACACAATTACCCCCTGGTCATCGGGCTACTTCTTTTTATCACTCCAACACCATCTCAACTCCATGGGGAGCATGCAACCAGGCTGCGGATGAACGCGCCAAAGTTAGTTTTCACAATTTTTCAACTCAGCCCTCACAGGTACCCGTTTTACTCCTGGGTGGGGAGAAGCAATGTGAGTAAAGCACCTTGCTCAAGGATGCAACTCCAGAATCCGGGCAGCTTCGAACAATGCACCCACCAGCCGCAAGCGACTGCAGGTCCAGCGCGCTAACCATTCGGCCATTGAGTACACTAATTTCCAATGAAACATACTGTCTTTCTTTGATAACCATGAAACTAAATATTCTTAAAACAAATTCTATTTCGTACAGTGAACTTCATGTCCGTGGGGCAGGAGGTCGGGGCATTAGGCCCCAACCGAAAAGACATATTTGTGTGAGCTTAGTCTCATTCAAAACATAGAAGATAACTTGTCAATGCATGGAATTACACAGTAGGAGAAAAAATATAATATTTTTAATTTTACTGCAAATTTTCTGATACAAGGTCCAAAATGACGTGGTGCAGCCACGATTCCCCATTGGTGGCCTCCGACAGCTCAAGGCAAACAAGTGTAGAGACTCTCTTAAAACTCTCCCACAAATTCGTGAACAAATTTGAACTTGTTTCAAATGATAAAACTTGGTTAAAGGTCACAGATAAAAGCAATTTGCCTCGGATTTTAAAGCTTTATGCCGTTATGGTTTCTTGAGCCCATTGATAAAAAGAAATAGAACCCAAGGACCATAGTAAAAACACCCTTCCACTTTTTGACGATGTGGAGCAATCCAACAAGCTGCATGTGATACCATTCATCTACAAAAGTGTATGGTTTCCATTTATTTCCTTGATTTGTATATACTTGTAGCAGAGACTGTTGTTTTCGTAACATTATGCTACAGAATCTGATACAGAAAATTGAAGGGCAATAGGCTCCAGCTCATTCCAGTGATATTTTAAGGATAAATGTATGGAACAGAAATGGCCTTCAATTATCCTTGCTTGTGTCTCTTTCCACTCCCACGCCCCATCCTGTGTACAATGCAAGCTGACCAGCTGACCACTCTGCGGCCCTTCCTCCACTGTGGTCTGATAGTTGGTGCAGCTGCCCCTGTCAGTCACTTCTTAGATTAGCATGACCTGAGGCTGGTGAACCGTTCCCCCACTCCGGCATCCGAATTTCTGACACTTTGAGTATAAATCTTATGTTTTCCCTTGAGTAAGACAGCTACTTGTAACGGCATATGATTCATTCGACAAACTTTTTTATGCTGATTGAGGCAACATTTGTAAGAAATATTTCAACGCAAGTTAAATTAAGTAATATCTCTTTTCTGCCAAACTGAAGCACAAACTCAGGAACCAGGGTTAAGTCAGATTTGGTTAACAATTTACACCCTGGCTCCTGTAAGATCCGTGCATCTGCTTGATAAGGGAGAAAGGCACACAGTGCAGGCTAACTATGCGGCACATTCTGGTGGAGTGTCCCCGACTTACTCATCTACGGAGTGGGTCAAGCAGTCTATCATAACTTATTAAGGATTCTCGTGATGTGATACAAATTTTGAAAGATTCTGGGTCTTGTTCTCCTTTTTGAGTCATATTATATCTTTATTGTTTTCGATATTTCTCCGTTTACCTCTTTTGATGTAAATTTCCAATTCAAAATTGTATCTCGTTGAACTACGCGAAAGCCTTGTGTGGCCTTCATGACTGAAGGGCCCTTGGGCTCCAACCATCCATCCCTAACTCCATCGTAGGAGGTGAAAAAGGAAATCGAGATTTGAATTATGCTCTTGTGACAAGGTGCACTTTTGTGCCACCATGACCCATCACTAGTTTTGTTCTTTTAGTGTTAGTTTTGTTTTAGCATGTGTAAACTAAAAATTGTTGTCAAGTATAATTATTTCCCCGTGCCAAGCGCCGTCAAGCACGTGGTCCCCATGCCACTTTCTGCAGTCTTGCAAGACTCGGACGACCTCGGATGTCGAGCTTCGGCTCTCCGATTTTCCGCCCACGGGCTGGCTTCTACCCTTTTTCCGCCCCACCCCTTTCCCGTTGCGATGTTCTCGCTCTTCACTGTGTTCGCCTCCTGTGCCCCGTGCCGCATACCCCATGCACTCGAGTGGGGTGAACTCTGATCACAGGGCTTATTCAAGGCATGGTCGCGTGTAGACTTTCACTGCACTGGACTTTCCTTCTGACGTCATCCATGACATCATTAAACTGACCATGGGAATGAGTTTGCCACCGTGCTTTTGTATAACCGAGTTAGTATCAGATTAAATGTTAATCCTGTGAAAGCCTATTCCTATTTGTGGTATTTTTCTCCAAACATATCGAATCTATTCCCTTTTCAACCTCTCCCTATTTCCATATTTCGTTTCCCCGTTCACTCGGTTACAAATTTGGGCGTTGTCGGCAGGATGGGAATTCAATACACAAAGGCACGATGGCAGGCGTAGGTGATGGTGATCCCATTGTCGAAGGGGGACATGGCGGAGTTGAGGACCAGCCAGATCAACAGCCAGAACTACCGCAGCTGGAGGACCAGGATGCAAGGGGTGACGCCGGGCACAATGCCGGAGATCGTGATCAAATTGCTGAGAGAGATTTCCACAGAGCTCACTACAGGGAACGGGACCACCTGAACGGGAACTGGATGCCGCAACCCCGTCTTCCACACTTTAATGGGAGCGGCCCAGTGGATGAGTTCGTGGACGAGGTGGAGAGGGTGCTCGATGCATACAAAATGCGGCCAGCAATCGGGCTGGAACTGATCCTGAATGGGAAAAAGTTGGGCTTCTGCATACACATAAACAACGTTTCAAGGTACCTACGTCTTAAATTTTATTAACTTCGAACCACGGGCTGAGCACATGGACAATCTGACAATGTTTAGGAGAAGAGTTGTCTGACTTTAACAAAGCATAAAGAAAGAGTCTCTATCATGAAACGAAAAAAACATTACTCCAATTTCAAACTTGTTCATGCGCTCAGCCTGTGGTTCGAAGTTAATAAAATTTAAGACGTAGGTACCTTGAAACGTTGTTTATGTGTATGCAGAAGCCCAACTTTTCCCATTCATAACTTTTGTTTCAGCGCCGACCTTAAAGTACCGCCTTAAGATGCTTGTAGACACTTGCACTTTTAAGGTATTGACATATGTTTAGGTGAGCGTCTAGCCAAAAGACTTGTTTTTATGACTGCCAAGTTTCATTGCTGTATCTTGTAAACACGCTGAGATATGAACAATACCGCACTGTCACCCGAGAAAAAAGGCCTTAAAACCAGCGTTTTTGCCTGCAAAACGTGTTAACGCCTCCTGTCTTTCAAAGCCCGTAGAAGACACACCCTTTTTGTTTTCTCTTCAAAACGCATGTTGTCTTAAAGATAAATGGTTGGGCTATCGTTTGACGTTAGTTTTACAAAATACTGTTGCATCTGATTATTTTATAAATTTAAGCAACGGAAAAAGTCGTTATGCAAGTTCATTTTCGGGGGGTACTCACTTTGACGCCCAGCTGCGCAGCGCTGAGTTAAGATAATCGTAATCTGTAAACGGGATCATAAAGAAGAATGAATGTTCTTTCCGAGCATATGTTATATGGTTACTCAATATTTACTCGTTCAGCTTTTATAGCAAATTTTCGTACCAGCCCTTAACATTTGCGGACCAGTGTATAAGAGATGTTTGAAACAATCTTATTTTTAGATAGTTCCGGGCAGAAATGCCAAAACTTTACCACTTACTTCAGAGAAAACATTGTTCTAGACCCAAGCAAGCAATACAAGATAGCTCTAATCAGTGCTGATTTCTGGTATTCATGGTTCAATGTGACAGAACAAAACAACACATTTACATATAGAAAAAATGGTCAGGTGCTGACTATCATGATACCACCTGGTGCATACAACATTCCGGATATAAATAAAGCAATACAAAATGAAATGAAAAGAAACGGGGGGTGGGGTGGGGGTGAAGGCATTTCAATTGAACCAATTTACAATACCTTAATAACAAAAGTAAGTCTGCAACCCAGTTTCATCATTGATTTCACAGGAAGCAACACGCTAAGAGAAATTTTGGGATTTGACAGCAGATTGGCCAGAGATGGAGACAGAGCAGTGAACATAACCACTGTCAACAGTCTGTTAACCCATTGCTTACGCAGCGCAAGGACATGTTGCGATTACGCCAACACCCGTTGGCTACGTAGCGCAAGTACGTGTTGCGGTCGCCGTAAATAATTTTTCCTATCTCCGTGTCTGTTTCAAGGGAAGTAAATCGTACAGCTCTTTATTCTCTATCCAGTGTGTGTTCGCTGGGGTTACCTTTTCTTTAGTATAGTCCCCATGAGAAAGCTAGATGTAGTAGAAGCTACGCTCACCCTACGTCGGGTTTTTGCGCTTGTCGACATGGCGTCGCGTTGTCCAAGTTGATCGAGCAGTGATGAAAATGACAAAGTATTAGAAGTTGTCGCGTGTTGCGCAACGAATATGTGTGATTAAAGTTCGTGATGACGAGTGATTGAATTGCCAGTGCAGAAACCGAATCAGTCAATGCGTTCAAACGGCCGTTTGGCGCATCGCGGTTGAATTTGAGTGACAGGAGGGGGGTGTGACGTCACTCGGAGTGTCGGAGTGCCACGTGCAGGTGTCTGGAAGAATGCAGCACGGGGTTTCCTTTAGTTCAACACGGTTCTTTTGCCGAAGGAGTTTGTTAGGCGCTGATTGGGCGAATTTCTTGAAGCGGGAAAATACTCGTTACCGGTTGGGCAATGATCACGTGATAGAGTCACCGGCGGGAATCTGGTAGCGTTAGGCTAGGCAGATCATAGCCATCTCTTGGATGGAGCAGTAGTGGGAGCGGGGAGCTCCCGCTGCCCATGAAGCCACATGGGTGGCGGGCAAGGCGTTAGCTTGCCAGGGAAAACTCTCTGTGGTGACTTATGCCACGAGAGAGTGGAAGAAGGGATCTTCTAATGGCTATAGCGAAGTTTGGTGGACAGACCACAGCCTGGCGGATTTCTGAGGTAATGAGCCGCTTCGCCATTTTTGTATTCTTTTGCCGCGCGTGTAGTGATTGACTATTGTCGGGATTGGGAAATAGGTCATTCACTCGCTTGATTGAATTATGTCATGGAGTTAAAGTAAATCTGTGGGAAGGATGCCTACTTTTACTGGGGGATGTTTCGTGATTCGCTCCATGAGAATGTGAGATGTATTTAATTCAATTTCTCTCGCCTGGGGGCGCGAGGAGGGATTTTTCGACTAAGGGCGTCTGAGCGAGGCGCGTCGTTAAATATTGAATTCTCGCTCGAGTAAATTCAGAAGGGGGAAAAGAGTAGTTTCTTATCAGGGATTGTGCGGGTATGTTTCAGGCTACTAAGCGCTGTTGCGAGAGGCGCAGCTGCTGATTACACGGATGCTGAGTGTTTGACCGCTGACTGAGTGTCTACTGGGCGTTCCTACCTATTCGTGTATATCTACGTTCGAGTCTACGCTGGTGGACTCCGCTCGTCTGACGAGCACCTGGTCGTTCCTGACGACGCTGCGCCGACTCGGAGCCTGGCGCGAGGCTGAGCGAACGACGTGGCGGGACGCATGAGGCGTCTCCTCTGCAATTGTGCCGGTTCCACAAGTTGCAAGTATGGTTTCTTCGTCAGTCACGGTGGCTGAGATTTCGTTTGTGTCTAGCACAGATGCTTTGGTGAGAGTCTAAGCGAAACGCGCTTAGGGTTCGTGTGTGAAGATTATTTGAGTAGTGGCTTATCAATCTAGGAGTGGGATTTGATAGAGGCAGAGGGGTGTTGAAGGGTAATTGCACGCTCACTTGCGAAAGGCGGTGTCGTGTGAAATTTATTGGTTGCAGGGGTTGACATGCAACAGGAGCAGTAGTGACAGATAGCTTGATTCTTACGTAGGATGATATTTGTCACACTGGCTCAGAGAGACTTGGGGCTATTTGTCGAAAGTTCAGTGGAGCTTGACTTTGAACTTGACTGACTTTGTGTAGTGAGCTAAGTGCTCAAGAGTCAGTGGGATCTCGTAACAGGACAGGGGTGGAATCTGAGGGTACCTACCTGTTGTGATGTGACACCGGGAGAACTGTGTTTCATCTACACTTATCTGAGTTGAATTCAGAGACTGCTTTTTTCATTCGAGGGACTTAAGACTTAGAGAAGAGAAACGGGTCACATGGGGATTTGTGTGAGATTTGTGTTTTTTCCTACTTACGGAATTTCTGACAGTGTGGTCTGGTAAGTTTGGATTCGGAGAAGGGAAATCTCCGGGACTGAGAACGAGAGTCCATGTCAGCGAGAAGGTGGGGTAAGAAGACCTTTTCGTGTTTCTTCACATGTTGTGTTGACATTGTGTTTGCACAGGGGAGTGACAGTTCGTATGAACTAACGAGTGAAGGAGCGTGGTGCGTGAAAGGGTCGCACGCGAAGCGAGTTGTTGTTCACTTCCATTAGTCTGGGTTGGGCGGAAGCTACGTCACGACTAGAGAGGAAGGGGTTTCATTGACATGCAATGATAGCGGATGTTGTTGTGAGGGGTCGGCTCAAAGCAACTCCGTTTGGTAATAATTCTGAGGAAGTTCTGTTAAAACTTCTAAGTAGAGACTGTTTGGGATTTGGGTCTTTTGGGGAAGTTTCAGGATTAGTTATTCAACAACTGGGGTGTCGTTGAATACTTGGAGACTGTTGCAATTTGAAGTGGGAGTGACTCGGTTGTCATTTGTCCTTGTGTTCTTTATACTTCAATTGTGCATCTGTACTCTTATTGTTCTGAGGGGGCATCTCAGAACAAGTGGTGGGAAGGGGTGTATATTTCTTGCCAGTGTTGACTGTTGATTTAATTCCAGTTTCTGGTAATTTGGTGATGGGAAGAGGCTTTCCCTATATCCCAGGGTGACATGAGTAGCCACCCGTGGGTGATTTTTGATTCCAGGTTTTGGGGTGTCTGGAATCACCTTATTATGATGATGTAAATTTGTCATGGTGAATTTGGTTGTTATTTATTGTTTGAATAAACCTTGATTTGTTTATTTACACCTGATTCAGTGGTCTTTTTCATGTGTTTGTTAAACATTGCTTGATTGTTGTGGTGTCCTCCCAAGGAGTGGTGGTTGAGTTTAGTTGTAAACTCTGTTAGGCTAATTGTCCCTCCCCTCTAGGGCGACTAAGTCGTTCCTCGAGGGTGAGTCTTTATCATTAGCTAGCTAACACGCGACAGTGTGTGTGTGTGTATGTGTGAGTGTGTGTTTGTGTATGTGTGTGTGTGCGTGTGTATGTGTGTGCGCGCGCGTGTGTGTGTGAGTATATGTGTGTGTGTCTGTGTATGTGTGTTTTTATGTGTGCGTGCGTGTGTGCCTCTGAATGTTTGTGTGTGAATGTGTGTGTATGTGCGTGTGTGCGCGCGCTCGTGCGTGTGTGTGTGTGTGTGTGTGTGCGCGCTCGCGTGTGTGTGTGTGCGCGCGCGCGTGCATATGTGTGTGTGTTTTGTGTGTGGTGCGGTGTGTGTGTGTGTGTGAATGTGAGTCTGGGCATGCGTGCGTGTGTGTATGTGTATGTATGTTTGTGTTCATGCCTATAATATGTGTGTGTTCGTGTGTGTATGTGTTCATGACTGTGTGAGCGTGTTTGTGTGTGTGCGTGTTTGTGTGTGTGTGTGTGAGAGAGAGAGAGGAGATATCAAACAAAACGGACTTAAATAGTTATGAAGGTACAACGCTCGGAATCAAACCAGGTGATCGCGAATGTCTCATTTACTGACAGTCTTTTGGGTGACATCCGGCAGTAGTTCATTAGTCAGGACACTCAATCGCAATCAAAGGATCGGAAACCCAGTCTCTGCTCGAGAAACTGACATTTTAAATTGACATCTCTACATTTCTGAAGTTTTCGATTCTCTCTCAAGAATATAGGTTTTGTTAGTGGTGGGTTCGTTCATTTGAGGTTGCATATTTGATGGTTTAGTTTTCTGGTACGTTTTTTTTTCTCTTGTTTCAATGGTTCCGGCTCATGGGTCAAAATGTCCCATCGTGCCATCGCCACGTCAAGAAACGGAAGGCAGGATGTTGAAGAGGCGGAGGCAGAGGGGTGGTGACGGGAAAGTGGGGCGGATGGGCTGGGTTTTGGGGATGTGTAGCGAAGGAAGATTATTAATCAGTGTACAAATTTGGCGGCTCTTGGGTCAAAATGTTCCCTCCCGCCATCTTGCCGTCCAGATATGGACGACAGGATGAGGGTGGTGACGGGAAGGCGGGGGAGGGTGGGATGGGGATTTTGGATATGTAGGGAAGGAAGGTGATTATTCAGTGTATAAATGTACTTTTTTTAACGTTGACATTCTGCGTGTTACGATCTGAAAATTGGCGGCATCCTTGCACGTGTTTTTATTCGA
>JAWQFJ010001053.1:82500-95000 GCA_034096865.1 Theodoxus fluviatilis | reverse complement strand
TCTATAATTATGTAGTCTTTGCAAACTTTGTAATGGCATTTTCCAAAGATTTCTAGCAAACAGTCAGACTTTCTTCTAATCAACCATAGACGCCGTCGTGTGAATGTACATAATTGTAGTTTACAACTGCCAGATACACAAATGTGTGTGTACTTACGTTTCACATCTTTTGCGCGCTGTCGGCACATGATGACACAAACGCTCGCGCGCAGTCACCTCAGAAGCAAATATAAAGACTTTTTGCAATAAAAGTGTTCTTTTTATTTAAGGAACGATGGAGAATTTATTTACAGATATCTTATCCAATCAAAAGCGTTTCCTAATGCATTGAAACGTGTGCATCTTGTCTGCGCTGCGACTATCGCTAGGAAGAAACTGCATCGTGCTTTTTATGGAAAAATCTTCGGTTAAAAAATAATTTTAAAGACAACTGCGCAACGAAAGGCGATGATGGGCAGTTTCAAGTTTAGCAAATTTGTTACTTTCAGTCACTCGGTGAAGTCGTAAGAGCGTTCCTTTCGTAGAGCTGGACATGAGTAGCAAGTTGCCAATAACCAGTAGCTTCATCATTCTCTTTGACATTGTTCTTCCACGATAGCAGAATCTCCAAGAGAACACCCGTTGACAGTGCCAAAGATCTGACAATGATCTGACCTTTCTCAGTCAACGAGGTCACTTTGCAAGTGATATACATGTAGATAGTGCTATCACCGTATTTTGTCCCAGTTTTCAAACCATCTCGGCACTTTCGTAAGAGGTTTTTACTGGAGCCTTCCGAGATAAATTGAATGGATTTTCAAGCTTATCTTTGCCTGCCAGTGTCAATCGAATCTGCACTTACGGCCTTAGGGTCTTGACTTGATGTGTGATAATTTTGCATGCTTGTCAATGTCTTTAGAGATGAAAACAGTTATCTACTTTGCAACCATACTTTGAAAAGGCACAGAGGATTTTACTCTGATGAACCGGTGACGACTGAGCATTGACCAGGTATTACATGTTATCAGCTAATGCTGTGTGTGTATATGTCTTATGATTAATTTTACATCTTTATTTCACACTCAGATTAGCAAGGATTTTTTCTTCAAGATATGGTTTATTTGGAGTGTGCCTTTGTCGAGCTGGAATATGGTCTTATTGGAGGTTGTCGAGAAGTATTGATTGTGTTATGGTCTCTGCGGATGAAAAGAGTGGACAAGTTGAAAAGAAGCACAAAATTAGGCATTATATTCCATATTTAAGAGCTATTTCCGCAGGTAATACTTGACAGGAACTACAGAATTATAATCTACTTATTTAGTTGTGTGTTGTGCACGCCGACGGAGCATGACAACTTTTAAAAATCTTATTGGACCAGTATTTTTAATAGACTCAGGAGAGTGTTGTTGCTATGTTGTTTGGTCAAATGTTAAGAGTGTTATTATATACACAGAAAACTCAACAGCATTCTAGCAGGCAGCTTATTTTGGTTTGACATCATATTTTTTGCATTCGTCTATATCCATACGTGTTTGTCGTCGGAGTCTACAATAAAATATTTACTCGTGAAAATGCACACGTTCGTACTTTTGCTTCTTTCTTGATGTCATGAGCGTAAAACTTCTTCTGAGGGGCAAGGGTCCAGGATATAGCACCCTGTGAAGCAAGTCATTCATGCGTATGTACAGATATGTACAGTGACTTGCCTACAGAATGCAATCAGACATATTTACGACACATTTCTATATCGAGATCAAGATTGGCTGGAATGTCCTTTAATTGTGTTTATGTCAGAGCAACACTGGCACACAACTTGATTAATATTTTATTTCGAATAATATGTGAGGGATTAAGAAACACCATTTCATACGCATCTCAACACAATTTATTTCAAACATCAGCAGATAAGCATACTTCCCAGTCGGTGCCGCTCTGAGGCCGCCATGTTGATAAATGGCTGACCAAGGGCCTTAACTCGAACAGCCTTCGCTCTCCACATCCCTTTCCATGGCAATAGGACAAGCAATGCTTTCTCGTAGCCATTGATAAACACGCAGTTTTGGGATGAAAAGTTATTGTTTACGATACATTTTTTCATAAAAGAATGACAAAACTTGTGTCTCTCATTCACTCTCATTGATTATACGATTTATTGTGAAATTAGAATGAAGATGTCCCCCCACACCTCTCGCTTTTTTTTTGGTGCGTAAGGGCTGCAACTCCTGAGACCTTACCATGAACATGGACCAGGACTGTAAAAACATAATCATTTTTAATGAGGTGATGCTCACGTCAAAAAGGTTGTTAATGAGTGTGACTACTTAGAAGTTCGTTCGTGTTAGTCTAGAATGTGAAACTTCTATTCTAGCTCAAATATAAAAAATTTCCTAGCATTTTGAGCTTATGGAAAGGCGAACCGTAAGGTTGTTTGCAGCAGCACCTTTCCAGGAGGAAAAGGGGAATAATCGGCAAGCTCGATCGTTTAAATTGCGTTGAACCATCTGTTATTTGCGTTTAGTTGGCCACATATTCGTGTGCAAGTACGATTTACTCTTCTGTGTGCAAATGTGCCGTGTCACGAACATAACACCTACTGTGTCCTTTTGCAGGAATTTTAAACCCCAAAAATCCACCACTGATGATATTTTCTGGTTTGTTTTGTTGTTTCCAGGTGGCATCCAATACGGTTGGACTTGGAGTCAGATAGTATCAGAATTGTGCGACTCTATTAAACTCCTTTCTTAACACCCTTTCCTACTTGTTTTCAGTGGGTTCCAAAAACAGCGGAGGTCCTAAGCGTAAGACATATGTAGTAAGCATAATATAGTGTCTATGGCTCACTGCCTTTGAAAACCCTACTGACGCGGCGTTGGAACTCTTCCTACACAGTCCTGAGTTTCATAGTTTAACGTTTTCAGAGTTCACTGAAGCTGCTTCCATGTGGATATGGAGGAAACGTGTGCTAGCCCAAGGGAGGTACATGCGGGAGAGGGTTAATCTTTCCGAAATCATAATCCCCGGTGGCACACGTGGTCTTTGGTACCGCCTGGACGAAAACTACTGGAGTAGGCTCCGAAAACACGAAAACTACGGTTCCCTAGGTGAAGAGGGGTTAGCTGGGACTCAGCTTCAGCTTCATACTGGACCGCTTTAGCTGAAGCGCCTCTTCAAGATTTTTCCTCTGCCTTGTTGTCACTTTAGCACTGCTGACGATCTCTCTCTGCTCATCCCACAGCAAGAGATGTGGGCAACCCAGGAGCGGGAAGGCAGACTGCGGGCAGCAAGCATCGTGGCCAACCCCGTGGACGAGGAGCACGGGAAGCACGAGCGGCACGACCATGGCACCAGCTCCAGCAAAATGGTCGAGGCTTCCAACGGTGACGCCAGCAAGATGAATGGCTACGACAACCCGGCCATAGTGCCCCCCAGCTACGACGAGGCTGTCTCGTCTGGATCAGTCCACAGCACCCGGCTGTAACTGGTAGAACCGCGTCTGTTGTGTTCTCTCTTGACAGAAGTTCGTTTAATCTTTATTTAAGCAGCGTAAAAGAGGTAACTCTGTAAAATTTCAAAGAACTTTGAGGAGACAAAGACGTTAGAATGACGTGCTACAACTGGCGTTGCAGGAATGTTAGAGATAAATGTTAAACAACAAATATCTGTCACAATGTTGTCGTCCTCATTGGCAAGCAGCGAAGTCAAAGACGGAGGACAGCACGGCATTTTACCGCAGGCCTCGGTCCCAAACAGTGATCTTAGATTGGAAGGTGCTCCTATGATCGTGTCATACATGTAGATACTGACATTCTTCCATAGCACAGTCTAAGACAAAGCACACTTTAGTCTGCTGCATTTTGTGGGAGTGCACTACGTTAATTGCATGTCTTAGCCCCTGTGATGTTCGATATGAAGGGTTTCTTAACTTTGTATCACATGTGCCAACACTGCAAGTATAGCGTAGTCCCTTAGTCCCAAACAGTGATATCTGATAGAAAGGGAGCCTTCAGTTCCTGCCATCGTCTGTATTGACATTGCTGGTAGCGCAATCAAGTACAAACCACACTGTAGTCTCTGGGGAAGCCATTAGTAGCCCCGAACCCATTGGTCTTAACTGGTTTGCCTTTGTTAGTTCATTTCTTATCAGTCACTTCTCGAGCTGGCACTGAGCATTAGTAACTGACTAGCAGAGTCTTGTTGGTCTTGCTTTCCTTCTTCATAGGAGTGCTCTGTAAGAAACGAGGCTTTCTATATGAGTGGTCTATGCGGAACTACTCTTTTTTTAAGTATTTTCTCCAAGTATAACCGTAAGAAAACGGCAAGTATTCATGTACTAACAAGGTGTTCATGACTCAAAGTAGTCACAACAGATATGCTTTCAGCTCGACAATAGGTAGATATAAAGAAAAACAAGAGTATATTTTTGCTGTGCATTTTGTACATGTGCTGGTAGATTTGGGGAATTCCTATGTTTGTTTGTTTGATTATTTCTTAGCATCGTTGCAATGCATCTACACATGACGCCATCCCCAGCAGGTCCATATATTTTACAAAGGTTGTTATTCATTTGAAAAACTTTATTACGTCTGAGACAAATCCAAATCACTTCAATACTGATGGTATCATATCAAATTTATTATTTTTACACTCAACATTCGATAATCGTCATCCATCAATAGTAACATTCACTCAAAAATGACGTTTTGTAATAAGAACGCTGTGGTTCTTTCGACAAAAACCTTACCATGCTGTGTGTTTCAGTCGTTGTCTCTGCAACATCTTGCATTATTTGCTTAGATTTGTTGTTCTGCAGAAATCACGAAGAACTGTGTGTATAGCTCCCAAACCCAGGGACCTTCACGGTAATACAGATCTCGTTCATTGATACATCTTTTAGTCTATGATGTTTTTATCAATCATAGACATACCACTTAATCACAAAGAGTATGTAGACTTAATCACAAAGTGTATGTAAAGATATCTTGTTCTGCCCAGTGCCTGTAAATCGAGGGGACAATGCTCTTTTGTCCTGTCAAAGATTTCCAGACCTTGACGTTTGCATATTTTACCGATTCTGCGCACAAATTCATCCAGTGTTCTGCGTCTGGCGGGTTTGGGAGAAAATCATGCTTTGATTGATGCAAAACTATCACGTATATTTTTGTGACCTTATTTCCTTGTATCCGACCCGAACTGATTGAGATACATTGTATAATTATGTCGTTTACAATTGCTATGTGATAATTAACGTTGAGTTGTTGTTGTAGCTTGTGACTCTAGAGCGACTGGCATTTATATGTTTCGTGGATAATGTTTCATAGAACTCGAAAAATGTCCATTTCAAAGGATAATTACTAACAACCTGATTCACTTGTAATACTCATCAGGTAAACTTAGCATGGTCTGACGACTAAAGTTGACTCGATCACATGACAGATATAAATTCCCAGAGAGAAGACGTCATACCCTCGTACTCTCGCGAATAGTGATTACTGCCATCCCAATGGAGGAAGAAAACATCATTTACTCATATGAGTTAATGCTTACAAACTTCAAAACGTTGTCAACGTAACAGTTGGCCCGAAAACCATTTCCACATCCCACCAAAATGCCACAACGCTGGAAGTAACAGCAAGCAGTCATCTCGTGCGTCCTGGCCAATGCGGGAAGCCAGAGACGTGTGTATTTCATGCTACACGTTTACACCTTACTCCTTTTTGTCGTGTCCAATGCCGTCGAAGAAAATAAAATCTATATCTGGACTTCTGCTGATATTAAAGCAGACGACGGGAAAATATCACATGTATATGAACATGTGAGCAGAGTAAACATTGTATAGACGTCCTGTTGACTTATTCTTGCTATCGTATAAGTGTGTGCATTTATGCCTTGCTTTATTGAGACACCATTGTGCATGATTCGACGATGTAGACATACATGTATATTGTTTGAGTGACCGTCACAGGCTGTTAGGTGTGCACTCAAGATTGTTCGATGGAGCAATGGATAAGGTCTCCGAAGACGGTCAGATTCTCAAATATGATAATGTCCCCTCGCCAAAAACGGAATTTCCATATTTCGGCAGGATATTTTGAGTTGCAGTGTATGCACATCGGAAAAAGCCTACTAAAGGTGCAGCTGGGAGATCTTTCACCAGGTGTGTTATACTTTCCTCTCTACTGTTTCTGTTTCATGCGCTGTTCATATACAGGGTTTATTCTTTTGTTGAATCGGATCCGTGTCTTTCTCGGTGGACACGTACCTTTCATTGTGAGTGCCGAGGTACAGACATAAAACGGTATTGATGTTGTTTGGTGTGGCCTACCGTTCATGGTTAGGAGCTGCCTTTTTTCCAGAACTCGAAAATTCTCCATGAAATGTGACAGGGAAAAATACTCTCTGGTGACCACGAGTTGGACCAGCAATTATTCTTCTACATGTATATTACAATGTCCAAATGATCGTCATTGAAAAACAAAAATCCTGGCGGAAAAAATGAACAGCAGTTCGTTAATAGAATGAACAGTTTTCGTAATGGCGATGAGAATTTTAATTTTATATTCTTTCCTTTTCTGTTCTCTTCTATGAGAGTTTGACCGGTACAGGAGTGCTTGTTGAATGGCTATGACTATGCATTCTAATAGTCACTTCGTGCAACGGACTCAGGCAGTTTTTCGGTAGAGAGACCTAGACCTTACAAGAATTTTGGGTCGGACAGAAAAGCTGTCAACACATTGATAGACGTCAGCATTCTGTTGCAGACTCGTACGTTTTGCTTGGATATATGTTTCTTTCCTGAGTGCATTGCGTTCAAGAAGGACTTTTATTTCAATGTCGTATATTCGTTGAAGCTGTCCGTGATTACTATTGCCTTTGTCGCATCAGCAAACCACGAGGCGGTTGAGCGTGTTGGTCATGAAATGTGTGTGCGCATGTGCTTGCATTTATAGTGTGGGTGGTTTTCCATATTTCATAATCTACGAGAACAAGTCATCAAATCTGATTATCCCGATCTATAGCATATCGTTTCCTTGCATCAGGTGAATGATAATGAACATAAATCAGACCATTGAAACTGAGAGCCCTGATGTAGGCTGAGATTATTTTTCGGACAAAAGATAATTTCAGAAGAATTACTTCAAACTGAAGCCGGTACGCGTGCTAATCTGCATGAAAAGTTGTTAATCATCTCTACATGAATATTCATTTTCATCATGAAGTTACTATTACTCTGCATGCATCAACAATATTATTTTGTTATGACTACATTCCATTAGTTACATGAACAGCCGCGCGCGAAAGGAACCATCATTAGAAAAAAGTTTTCTACAACACTTTTCTGTTGCCTGATTAAGGTTCGTGAAGGTAAAGGGTAAAGATGTGATTTTATATAGCGGCTTTTCACACAGGTCTGGGTCTCAAACCGCTTTACACTTAAGGCTGGTACAATATTTGGGGGTCATAAGGAAAGCGATGTTTCCATTGGCGGCTCTCAGGGGTTCTGCTACCTTGAGCCAGAACGAGACTGCTGCGTTGATCCCAGAATACTTTGTACATATGGCATATAATGTTCGTCTTTCAGAGGACAAGATGGATTCCGAAAGCAAGATTCAGGAAGAGAAAGAAGAAGTCCCGAGCGGAAGGGGGTAGATGTGAGGGTGGAGGTGGGGGTGGGGGTGGGGGGTGGATGCAATAGAAAGGGGATTGAGGGTGAATGCACTAGAAAGGGGATTGGGGTGAATGCAATAGAAAGGGGATTGGGGTGAATGCACTAGAAAGGGGATTGGGGTGAATGCACTAGAAAGGGGATTGGGGTGAATGCATTAGAAAGGGGATTGAGGGTGAAATGAGGGTGGTGGAAGGGGAGAGTTCCAGAAATGACATGGCAATGACATGAAAGATGTGCTGGGAACGACGTGAAATGGAAAACCGAATACATAGACTTGAGATGTGTGTGGCCTATTGGAAAGAACTTAAATTTGCAATGTGCGCCCATGCGCCTTGAGATCAACCACTGGGACACAGTGTGTGATCTTTTAAGAAAGTGATGGTACACTGATTTTTCTTTGCGTTCTATTGTCTTTCAATTACAGGGCGTTTCACATGTACTTGTGCTTTTTTTACAGTCGTTAAACTAGTGGACACGTGTGACTATTTGTTACGGCGACAGCCAAGTATGAGCATTCGTGTCAAGTGTCGTACGATCCTGTTAACCGTAGGGTAGCTATAAAAATGATCTATATATTTTTGGTGTTGAACGTGGTTTGTATAAGCGTTTGGGTACATATAAAGGATTTTTTCGTAACAATTTAATGCCTTGTTTTCACTGATTTCAGAAAGGACTACTTTATTTGAGTAGCGTCACGTGGTAAAAGGTTTTTGCGCTGTCAATTTTCACTATATCACTAAATCATTTTCCTCTTCATTAACGTTCGCGTACATCAGTAATTGGTAGATAAGTATTTATATTGTTTTTATTTGCATACTTGACACGTTTCTGCCAATGAATCACGTATTAGCTTGTATTTGCGATATATTCAGACTTCTGTAGTCTAAAATTCAATACATAAAAATGTTGCTTTATTCTTTTTATGATTTTTTAACCAGTGCATCATGTGTGTCAAGATGGCCATGTGGTTCTTCAGAGGTTGTTGATTGTGAAGCGCAGACAAAAGTATGAGAGAATACATTTCACAGCAAAAACAGCTTGTTGTTTGTAGAGAAAGGAGTCGGTGTAACTAGTATGGTGGTTTGCGCTCAACCTGTACGTAAAATCTCCACAAACGATTGTTTGATTCAGATTATAGGTGTGATTATTCCAGACACCATATCTATTTTTTTATTTTAAAACAAGTTTTCCGATTAAACAGAATTTTTATTTTGCTTCTTGTGTTTCGTTGTTTCTTGCTTGCGCTGCCTCTCGAGTTAATTTCAACAACAGAAGATGCTTGGAACGTGCCTCTGTTCCAATACGCTGCAAGGGGAAAGGCAGGCAAAGTTACCAACTTCGGATTAAATTTGATTTGTGTGTGCGTGTATATATATAGTCCAGACTATTCCACGAATGCACATTGCACTTTGCAACACAAACTCTTGTTATGTTTGTTTCACTGCATGTCCCCCAAAGTTGTTTATCAAATTTGAGGGGGGGGACGTAAATACCGGAGAAAAGGAAAACATCATACACATCATCGTCATCATCAGCAGCAGCAGCAGCAGCATCGTCGTAGTCGTCGTCTTCGTCGTCGTTGTTGTCATCATCATCATCATCATCATCATCATCATCATCATCATCATTCATCATCAATCATCATCATCATCATCATCATCATCATCATCATCATCATCATCATCATCATCATCATCATCATCATCATCATCATCAAAGTCACAAGGATTAAAATTACCATATAAATCAACGACAAAGAATCATTATAATCAATATTTAATTAGTCTACGTCCTTCTAGCATCGGGTGCCCAAACGTTGGTCCACGCATTTGTCTGAATGTTTTTTTTTCTTCTCTGGATACCTTTCATTGCGCATCTTCCTTGTGTAAGGCGTTTGAATAATGCTGCTGACAATAAGTAACTTCCTTTTTCATCCATGTAAATGTGGAGATCTTTCTGTAAGTATCATAACGAAGGGTTTTTCAAGGCCAACTAAAGCTTGCCAATGCGAGCGGGACACAAGGTCAAGGCCGACGTTAACTTGGCAGTGGTGGAACGTTGCTATCGGCCCCTGACACTTGCAATTGTTCAGGGAATTCACACTGAGACTCCAGTCCGATGAGAGTAATGCCGATTACAGTGGGATGTCTACTACTGAACAACTGTTTGGGCGTTTTAAGTTGAATGAGATATATAGGCCTACATCATGTCCAGTGCTTTAACATTCTGTGAACCCGAGTCAGTAGTGACTGGCACAGTTTGCAATGAATGCGTAATAGACTTGACCCTTCGCATTACAGCATTGCGCCAATAGTTCGTTCTGATACTATTTCTCTCTCCACTTTTTACAGAAATCATTCAGATGTCAAATCTTGTTTCCGTTTCAACGCAAACATTTATTTTATCGAATAAACGCTTGTTTATTGCCTCAACAAGAGTAAGTTATGAGTTTTGTGCGAAATAATCTTAGAACTACTTTAACGGCGTATGTCAGGGAGCAGATCGGCTATCCCACAAGCCTCTCGAGTGCCCTCCTCATGCATATTTCGGACGAAAAATCCTTCCATCACGTGATGTCTACTGGGCTAGAGACACTTTCGCCGGCAGGCGAAATCTCTAGTGAACTAGAATGGTGATTTAATTAAGACGCTTGGATGTGGTCGCTCGTGTCGAGCGGGTGCAGAGTACGAATGCATTCGGATGTAGAGGCGGTGACACACGAGCCCTTTCGACCTTAATGTTGAGGAGGATCGTCTGAGCCAGATACCAAACGGGCCGTGTGTCGTTGTAAAAATACCTCGGAAATGGCTGGTGGTGTCAGTCTCAACGTGTCCGTTCACAATAGATCGACCTCTATTCGGAACGGACGCCCACATCCTCTAGCCAATCAGCGTCCTTCTTTGAAAATGGGGGCAAACGACGGTTTCAGGAGGATCGTGTGACTGCCTGCCCGTTCGACACTGCCTGTTCCATCCGCGGAGGTCGAAACGGGCCACCTGAGCATCGCGGCCGAAATGACCAGTGTCAGCACGTTTTAGAGCGGCATCCTGGGGCAGGGTAGAGAACTCGTATTGCTATTCTTCATCCAGGAGTAAAACGGGACACCAGTGAGGGCAGCGAAACACCATTGCAGTTCGATAAAGCTTCGATGCGGACATGATGCAGTTTTGGGATCAATCCTCCCCAGGGAATGGAGACGGTGCTGGTGCAAGTCTGTGTGCATTCTGTCTCTGTGTCTCTCGTCACGTGTCGGCACCTATATCATTCATCGTAACCCAGTAATCAGTGTGGTGATGTGTTAAGCGTGTTGATACTCACGTGTGGGTTATAAACTGTTTTAGAAATCGTTACCGTTACATTTACATTTTGATCTCTGTCAGGGAACTTATTTCGTCCCAGCAATGCCTTGACACGAATCCATTGTTCAGAGACTGGAGGTAAACCGAGAAAGAGACTGCACTAAGGAGACACCTGACGCAAGAACCCGTTTCCTGTCACCACTCCTTGAGAGTCCAACATACAAACGCTAGTGAAGTGGTTGGCCCACTTTCTGGGTCCAGATTCATTCACCCTGGTTTACATTATAAGAGATCTAGCATTATATTGGGTTACCTTGGCCTGGCGAGGAGAGACTCCCCAACCTTGAGGCAGACGGAGGTCGACTCCTTGGCGTTGCCAGGGCGAGAAGAAGACACAGACCTCGAGCTGCCTCAGCCCCTGCCTCTGCCTCACGACTGCGGTGTCAGCATGTGCGCTTTGGACTTCGCTCTCCTAAGCCCCACACGTACCCAGCACAACGTATTGCCGCCCTCGGACCCCGACAGAAAGCCAAGAAGAAGGAAAAATAGAAGATGTACAGCTTTAGAGCTGGTATTATTTCCAGATGAACCTTGAGCTTTAATGTAAAAAGTACGCGATGATTCCTCTGTCTGATAACTGCTCTACATGGATAGTGCAATGTTTGCTGACCTGGACGTCAGCGATTTTTATTTACCCCTACTTCTGCAGCTGACTGTGACTGGCGAGTCACTTCTGCTTGACTCAATAAACGCTGCAGACTGACAACTTATATGTTTTCTGAGAGTTTCCTCCAGATCATGGTGACCTGATCTGAAGATTTATCTGACGATTAAACAGAGCCTGATCCATGCTCTTGACTATTAGATTGAGCTTATTTGACCCCTTAGTGACACCTTAAATCCTGAACGCGAACAATGAAAAGTATTTTAAGTCACCCTGTTTGTGAAATATTTTTGTCGAGCGTGGGTCTAGACCCAACTATTGCAGACATGTTTAAGTCTGTTTTCTTTACTCTCGCAGATTTTCAAGAATATAGGAAAGTCGCCGAGTTCAAAATTTCACGAACGTAGATGTAAAGAATGAGTCACAGCGACTATTGAGATTTGCTCCTCTGAGGAAGGCGTACATTTATTGGAGTCGGAGTTTCAGGTGCTGTTATCAGTGACATCTTTGTTTCCTTTTTCATACTTTGTGAATATCTCTTTCTGCGAATCAAAATGACACTGGGCTTTGATGAGGGGCAGTGATAGTGACGCTTGAAAATGGGATGTCCTCATCTGACTGGCAGGTTTGGAGGCTGAGCAAGCCAGTTTTCTACTCCCGAGTATCGTCCTACCAGAAGTATTTAAATTTCAATAAGGATACATGGTCCTACTAATACTCGCATATATAAATGTGGTAAATCATACAAAGACCGGCAAGATATTTTAGAGTAACGTTAGCTTCTAAACCGTGTTGAAGATTTAAAAATGACGACGTTTTGAAAACAAACCATCCATTAATCTTCAAAAGTGTTTCTTCATGATCAATGCAAGCGTTGCATATATTGACTCAC
>JAWQFJ010001053.1:70000-77500 GCA_034096865.1 Theodoxus fluviatilis | reverse complement strand
ACCATTGCTACCACTCCTTACACACTGATCTGCCACGCCCTCGACACCATTGCTACCACTCCTTACACACTGATCTGCCACGCCCTCGACACCATTGCTACCACTCCTTACACACTGATCTGCCACGCCCTCGACACCATTGCTACCACTCCTTACACACTGATCTGCCACGCCCTCGACACCATTGCTACCACTCCTTACACACTGATCTGCCACGCCCTCGACACCATTGCTACCACTCCTTACACACTGATCTGCCACGCCCTCGACACCATTGCTACCACTCCTTACACACTGATCTGCCACGCCCTCGACACCATTGCTACCACTCCTTACACACTGATCTGCCACGCCCTCGACACCATTGCTACCACTCCTTACACACTGATCTGCCACGCCCTCGACACCATTGCTACCACTCCTTACACACTGATCTGCCACGCCCTCGACACCATTGCTACCACTCCTTACACACTGATCTGCCACGCCCTCGACACCATTGCTACCACTCCTTACACACTGATCTGCCACGCCCTCGACACCATTGCTACCACTCCTTACACACTGATCTGCCACGCCCTCGACACCATTGCTACCACTCCTTACACACTGATCTGCCACGCCCTCGACACCATTGCTACCACTCCTTACACACTGATCTGCCACGCCCTCGACACCATTGCTACCACTCCTTACACACTGATCTGCCACGCCCTCGACACCATTGCTACCACTCCTTACACACTGATCTGCCACGCCCTCGACACCATTGCTACCACTCCTTACACACTGATCTGCCACGCCCTCGACACCATTGCTACCACTCCTTACACACTGATCTGCCACGCCCTCGACACCATTGCTACCACTCCTTACACACTGATCTGCCACGCCCTCGACACCATTGCTACCACTCCTTACACACTGATCTGCCACGCCCTCGACACCATTGCTACCACTCCTTACACACTGATCTGCCACGCCCTCGACACCATTGCTACCACTCCTTACACACTGATCTGCCACGCCCTCGACACCATTGCTACCACTCCTTACACACTGATCTGCCACGCCCTCGACACCATTGCTACCACTCCTTACACACTGATCTGCCACGCCCTCGACACCATTGCTACCACTCCTTACACACTGATCTGCCACGCCCTCGACACCATTGCTACCACTCCTTACACACTGATCTGCCACGCCCTCGACACCATTGCTACCACTCCTTACACACTGATCTGCCACGCCCTCGACACCATTGCTACCACTCCTTACACACTGATCTGCCACGCCCTCGACACCATTGCTACCACTCCTTACACACTGATCTGCCACGCCCTCGACACCATTGCTACCACTCCTTACACACTGATCTGCCACGCCCTCGACACCATTGCTACCACTCCTTACACACTGATCTGCCACGCCCTCGACACCATTGCTACCACTCCTTACACACTGATCTGCCACGCCCTCGACACCATTGCTACCACTCCTTACACACTGATCTGCCACGCCCTCGACACCATTGCTACCACTCCTTACACACTGATCTGCCACGCCCTCGACACCATTGCTACCACTCCTTACACACTGATCTGCCACGCCCTCGACACCATTGCTACCACTCCTTACACACTGATCTGCCACGCCCTCGACACCATTGCTACCACTCCTTACACACTGATCTGCCACGCCCTCGACACCATTGCTACCACTCCTTACACACTGATCTGCCACGCCCTCGACACCATTGCTACCACTCCTTACACACTGATCTGCCACGCCCTCGACACCATTGCTACCACTCCTTACACACTGATCTGCCACGCCCTCGACACCATTGCTACCACTCCTTACACACTGATCTGCCACGCCCTCGACACCATTGCTACCACTCCTTACACACTGATCTGCCACGCCCTCGACACCATTGCTACCACTCCTTACACACTGATCTGCCACGCCCTCGACACCATTGCTACCACTCCTTACACACTGATCTGCCACGCCCTCGACACCATTGCTACCACTCCTTACACACTGATCTGCCACGCCCTCGACACCATTGCTACCACTCCTTACACACTGATCTGCCACGCCCTCGACACCATTGCTACCACTCCTTACACACTGATCTGCCACGCCCTCGACACCATTGCTACCACTCCTTACACACTGATCTGCCACGCCCTCGACACCATTGCTACCACTCCTTACACACTGATCTGCCACGCCCTCGACACCATTGCTACCACTCCTTACACACTGATCTGCCACGCCCTCGACACCATTGCTACCACTCCTTACACACTGATCTGCCACGCCCTCGACACCATTGCTACCACTCCTTACACACTGATCTGCCACGCCCTCGACACCATTGCTACCACTCCTTACACACTGATCTGCCACGCCCTCGTCACCATTGCTACCACTCCTTACACACTGATCTGCCACGCCCTCGACACCATTGCTACCACTCCTTACACACTGATCTGCCACGCCCTCGACACCATTGCTACCACTCCTTACACACTGATCTGCCACGCCCTCGACACCATTGCTACCACTCCTTACACACTGATCTGCCACGCCCTCGACACCATTGCTACCACTCCTTACACACTGATCTGCCACGCCCTCGACACCATTGCTACCACTCCTTACACACTGATCTGCCACGCCCTCGACACCATTGCTACCACTCCTTACACACTGATCTGCCACGCCCTCGACACCATTGCTACCACTCCTTACACACTGATCTGCCACGCCCTCGACACCATTGCTACCACTCCTTACACACTGATCTGCCACGCCCTCGACACCATTGCTACCACTCCTTACACACTGATCTGCCACGCCCTCGACACCATTGCTACCACTCCTTACACACTGATCTGCCACGCCTTCGACACCATTGCTACCACTCCTTACACACTGATCTGCCACGCCTTCGACACCATTGCTACCACTCCTTACACACTGATCTGCCACGCCCTCGACACCATTGCTACGCACTGAATCCCTCTGCAAATAAGCCCGCAATAATAAGGGATCATTCTGAGCCTAACACGGTCAAGTCCTGGGTCGGGTGAGATCAGGCAGCGTGAGACATTTTAAGGGCCCAGACCAACCTAGAGTTTGACAAAAAATGCTTTTTTGGAAAACCTACTAGTGTTTGGTATCAATAGAAAGCTAAAGCTCTCTATTTTCATGTACAGTTTGAATTTTCAATAAATTCCAATTAAAATTGGAGATATAGGGGTTCAAACAGGTGTTGGGGTTAGGGTTAGCGTGGCACTTGATACTGATCCACTTGTAGATGGTTCTGAATGATCTGCTTGTTTGTTGGCACTCTCACCTTCATCTGAAGCACTCTCTACAGTCACATTGCAGTCAAATCGAGGCCGTTTTGTGAACCTGTTGCCACAAAACTGTCGTTTAGCTGGTCTTTTCCCTTTCTTCTTCTTGTCTGAAGGCATTTTTTCGGTCTATGATACACTAAACACTTGTAAACATTCACTTTTCTCACTCAATACAGCACAAAACACCACAGAGCATTTGCAAAAGCGAAGCAACTACGGGGAGAACTCATTGTATCAATATTAGACTGGGAGCAGTTATTATTTTGTGTGCAATGATGAAAGGGTAAAATGGGACCGGAATTTAGTTTTTGAGAATTGATACACACCTGTTTGAACCCCTTTATCTCCAATTTTAATTGGAATTTATTGAAAATCCAAACTGTACATGAAAATAGAGAGATTTAGCTTTCTATTGATACCAAACACTAGTAGGTTATCAAAAAAAGCGTTTTTTGTCAAACTCTAGGTAGGTCTGGGCCATTGACATGTAAGTTCTGCCAAGTTCTAATTTTAGCATGCATATTTTCTCCGAAAACGACCCTTTTCAGAGTGTTTTTACACCACAGTTTTCTCAATTTTCATGCTAGAGCCTTGCAATTTGTTCTGGAGATAGCTTTTAACCATAGCTGGATCCTAAACTAGCCAAACTGTAATCAAACAGACATATCTCACATATCATAGTTTATACAAAGTGGTTTTTTTAATTAAAAAACATAAAATTGTGTACATGACACTTACTGGTAATATACCACATATCTGCTTTTCCTTAGTTCAGGCTCCATGTAAACTTGATTTTGATATTTTTTCCAAAGTACAGCTTTCAGGGATAGAAGGTGAAGAAAATATTGTGTAAAAAGTGATACCAATATATTTTAGTTCGCAAAATGTTATTATTATCTTCTTCTTTTTTATCACATGTTTTCTGAAAGTCTATCAGCTAACCAATTATTTTCCTTAAAAGCTACATATCTGATAAAGATGCCCACCAAATCTCATCAAAATCCCTTGAGAAGTTACTGTGTAGCAAAAATGAACAGTAGAACACTGGTCGCTAGGTAGGTCTGGCCCCTTAAGCGACTAGAGGGTGGCTATTTCAGCGCCTGGCAAAACCATTTCAGCAACAAGATTCAATATCTCAGACCTAGGTGACCATAAGAGTGACTGTAATTTAGCTCTGTAAATGAAGAATTGCTGTATTTCTGGATAAATCATAAGAAAATATGGCAACAACAACAATACACACATACAAACACACACACACACACACACACACACACACACACACACACACACACACACACACAGACAACTACAGGCTTTATAAAACTTTGCAAATGTGAAGAAAGACATTCGACAAAATGATATGAAATAATTTACCTTGTGAATTTTCGGTGGCCGATTCATTCGATAATCGAAGATTACGCTTTGTTTTCCCTTTTTGGTTTCCATGTTTCTAAAGTCGACCATGCTGGCTGCTTCAGTATGCTCTGTATGTTTAATCGAATGGGTCGTGTTTGTTTGGCACTGTCAGCAAAGAGGGCCTGAGGAGCATTATGGAGAAGATCGAGTGCCCAACCAGATTCAACGGAAAGGTTCGAGTATTCCACGATGGTATGATGATCCAGGGGCTGGGTGATAGAGCAGCCTCCAAATGGTGTCAAACAAGGCTGTGTTTTTGCCCTCATACTCTCAGCATGATGTTTTCAGACATGTTGACATATGCCTTCAGGGACAGTGATGATGACATTCACGTTCTGTTCCAAACCAACGGGAGACTCTTCAACTCCAAGGGCATGCAAGCCTTTACGAAGGTGAAGGAGACTTTCGTCAGGGACTTCCTCTTTGGTAAAGACTGTGCCCTCAGTGCCTCTCCAGAGTGGAATATGCAGTCGGAAATGGACCGGTTCTCCTCATCCTGTGACAACTTTGGCCTCACCATCAATGCAAGAAAGACCGAGGTCATGCACCAACCTGCCCCTGGAAAGACATGCTGTGCGTCACGCATCACTGCGAGAGGACAAAACCACCAGGCATTCGATGTCCTTATGTACAAGAGCAGCACACTCTTGAGGGCAGCCGACGAAGACGCTGAGGTCAACAACATGATCTCTTCGGCGAGTACTGCCTTCGGGAGACTCCGGGTCAAAGTGTAAGAACGAAGGGCAATCAGCCTATCTACCAAGCTGAAGGTCTATCGGGCTGTAGTTCTCACCACGCATGCAAGACCTGGCCAATGAACAGAAACACACGCCAGGCAGCTTAACCACTTTCACATAAGCTGCCCCTGCCGGCCCCTACTAATCACATGGCAGGACAGGATCTCTGATTCCGAAGACCTACATGTATATACTATGCATCAAACGATGGTGTGTCTTCCACAAAGTGACGGACTCTGTTTGCTTGTTGCGATGGACGTAGAATCAAGGGACCAATGCAGTTCTCACAAAAGACCAAAAACATCCACTCCTCCTAGTAGAACACTCTGAGGAAAACAGGAGCGACGAGATCTAGAAGTGGAAGGACAGAGGCAGGGAGCACCGATCTTGGGGGCACATTGGCTTGAAATTGGGGTTTAAGGATAATAACATTCCTGGAAATCCTGTCAAGGCCGGATGTCCAGTCAGATGGTCACACGCGACCAGCAAGTACTTAATGCATAGGTGACGTAGAAGTCAACGTGACACATCCCGTTTCAGCTGCTGTCCGCGTGATGTCCTCATGATGTCCAGTCATACGGAGGCCTTAAATAAGCTGGGAATTCCAAGGTCACCAGGGTTGTATAGAAGACAACCAGAAAGGGGCCACACCAAGGTTAATACTTTCGTAACGCATAATCTCAGGCAGTCAAGGTCACGGAAGATCAATATCCACCGGACTATGGATCCCACAGGGGTGAGTTAGTTACTTATTAAACGACAAGTGGATCGTAGATAGAATGATAATTAACCTCAAGGACATGCGGGATAATTCGATCTCCAGTATATCAATATTCCTATGATCATTTAACAAGCATAGAGAGAAACGATCTGTATTAACACTACAACACATCCACACTCTCATGTCAGAGGTCCAGACAGAGTGGGCAGGGGATGTGGCTCGTACATCAGACAACCGACCCCCAAAGCAGCTGCTGTATGGAGGGCTCTGTGAGGGGAAGCGAGCTACACGACAGAGCTGCCTGAGAATCTCCCTCAAAGCCTTGAGATCAGCGTGGAAGCCTAGCTGAGAGTAAGTCACTCTGCAACAAGATGGCCCCCTACCGGCGTCACAGGGTGACTGTCGGCTCGCGGGTAGTGGTAGAGGCGGATTGCTGCAGCTGAGAGAAAACAGTATCATGGAAGCTAGGCTAGAGCTATATATATACTAGTCGGCCTCCTTTCCTCATATGTATGCCCAACATGTGTGTGTGTGTGTGTGTGTGTGTGCGCGCGGGCGTGTGTATGTATGTGTGTGTGCGTGTGTGTGTGTGTGATAGTGTTTTAGGGGAGGGGAGGGGAGGGGAGGGGAGGGGGGGGGAGGGGAGGGGAGGGGAGGGGTGGGGAGGGGGTAGGGGTGGGGTGGGGTGGGGAGGGGAGGGCAGGGGGGAGGTATCGAAGGAGGGAGAGGAATGGTAGTCGGATAGATCGACCTTATCAGTCATCTGTGGACTCATCATACTTTTATCAACAACATGATTATAACGTATGAAGTGATACTCCTCGCCTCCTTAGAACGAGCAAGGGAAAGAGAACAATTATGTTAGAATGGACAAATATCACCCCCACCCCCACCCCACCCAAACCCACCCACACCCCCGCGCCCTTTCACTTACAAATTAAAAAATTTCTTCAGAATGTTTCCCCTTTCGTGCGGGACAGAGTTCACACACCATGCAGTCATCGCAATCTTCGAAGCCAGGGCATTTTGCGCCCTTTGAAGCAGTTTTATCTTTCGTGTCGTTATCAAATCATTCAGAAACTCGCTTAATTAAATGAGCTATACCATAAATTACCGCGTCCATGCAATCTTTCACCGAGACCGCATTTTGTTTCAGTAACCAAAACTGACATGGTACTAGTGTTTGCTCTTTCACACATTTCCATTTATATCGTGCATCACATACATATTGCAAGGTTATGTGAGA
>JAWQFJ010001053.1:52500-62500 GCA_034096865.1 Theodoxus fluviatilis | reverse complement strand
GGATTCAGTTATCTTTAGAAATACACAGCTGCTAGGATGACTGATACAAGAATGAACTCAAGCCACAATTCTCAACACCGCCCTTGAGGATTCAGTTATCTTTAGAAATACACAGCTGCTAGGATGACTGATACAAGAATGAACTCAAGCCACAATTCTCAACACTGCCCTTAAAAATGCACAGCTGCTAGGATGACTGATACAAGAATGAATTCCAGCCACATTTCTCAACACCGCCCTTGAGGATTCAGTTATCTTTAGAAATACACAGCTGCTAGGATGACTGATACAAGAATGAACTCAAGCCACAATTCTCAACACCGCCCTTGAGGATTCAGTTATCTTTAGAAATACACAGTGGAGAATGCATTGGATGAAAATGCAAGGATGAAGGTAAAGGGAAGTAACTGCTTTGAGTTCAATTAAGGCTTCATGAGTTGTTATCGAAATCAAGAGGACTGACCAGTTTGTCAATACAAATATTATTGTGTAATTCACAAAAAGAATTGAAAACAACTGACAACTGCAGAAATCAATCAAGATGATAGCCACGTATACACAGGATAATCAACACTTGATCCTTCCTCTAAGAAGTGCATTACGATACATTTCATTTTTACTATAAGCAAAGACTGGATATTGGCAGAGGACTGTTCATCTTGACTGAACACACAGTCCAATGAAGAGCTTACTCAAATACAGAGACCTGAACAGCTGAGAGCCCAAAGACAACCCCCAGATATCACAACAGGAGCTCACTGTCTGGTCCAAGAAAAAGTGAGAACAATGCACCAAGATTTCATGACTTTGATATCCACACAGCCATCAATCACAGACCTGATTCTGGAAGGCATCCATGATCTCCCAGGCCAGCTTGTTTTCCATGGGGATGCGTCGCTGTCGGTCACGGCAGCTGTCGATGATCCATCGCATTGCCATGAAGCGTTGGCGCTTGGGTGAGCAAGCCACTGGCACCTGTGCAGACAGAGTGAAAGAGTCACTCACAAGACAGCTCTCTGCTCTCAGACTCTTGGTACCACACCCCCTGTGGGCTGAGTGTAAAAATGGACCCACCGTGTCTTTCTATGCATTTCGTAAAAGGTGAATAGCTTGGGAAATGGAGACTTGACTTGCACTAACTCTGAGTAGCTCCAGTGATTTTTGTGGTCAATGACCTTACATAGCCTACAAAGGCTGATACAGTGATAGGCCGCAGAACTTTATGCATCGTTCTTCATTAACTAAGCACTGTGTTGCCAAAGATTGCCATGTCCTCCCTTGCAGTAAAAAAAAAGAGAAAGTTTTTGCACAAATATTTAGGGCAGAGCAAAATTATCAATATTCTAGATCTACATTTAATATCACATGATTCCATGAAATGAATTTATTTTCCCAAAATATTCCAAAGTGACATTTTACAACATTCTACTACCGCCACTGTCCCAGTGAAGCTGTCCACAACTTCATGTAACTGTACAGGAATTTCATAAAGAAAAGGAGAACTAAGTTGTGTTGCTGTAATGATTGATACAAGATTTCACTTTTGACACTTAAAGCTAATCATGAAGATATTTTCCTTATAAATGCTAGACTGTGAAAGGGGAGGATGAAAATAAAGGGAAACAACTCCTGTGAGTTAAAATCATCATCACCAGTTTCCCTCAAACAAGCGTCAATATTATCAAGTCAGGCAACAAACTGTCTTGAAATTGCAACTGTCTGTTATGTCTGTCTAACATCAATTATGACAAAGATAATAATGGCATTAAAAATATTTCAAAACCAAGAGGCACAGGAGAACTATCCTAACTGATAGAACAGTGTGCCCACAAGATGTGGACTCAATGAAACACAGTTTAGCATGAGGAGACATCCAAGCAACACAACCGACAGGTGGATGGTTGGACAGACAAGCAGTTGGGTGGTAAAACAGGTGGAAAGATGCATGGATTGACAGAGACAATAGAAACAAGTGTGAGTTGATTGGATTTAGATGGATTGATGGACCTTTGGATGACTGGATGGACAGAGATGCCTGGATGGACAGAGAGATGACTGGATGGACAGAGAGATGACTGGATGGACAGAGAGATGACTGGATGGACAGAGATGCCTGGATGGACAGAGATGCCTGGATGGACAGAGAGATGACTGGATGGACAGAGAGATGACTGGATGGACAGAGATGCCTGGATGGACAGAGATGCCTGGATGGACATAGAGAGGATTGGATGGACATAGAGATGACTGGATGGACAGAGAGATGACTGGATGGACAGAGAGATGACTGGATGGACAGAGAGAGGACTGGATGGACAGAGAGAGGACTGGATGGACAGAGAGGACTGGATGGACAGAGAGGACTGGATGGACAGAGAGATGACTGGATGGACAGGGAGATGACTGGATGGACAGAGAGAGGACTGGATGGACAGGGAGATGACTGGATGGACAGGGAGATGACTGGATGGACAGAGAGAGGACTGGATGGACAGAGAGATGACTGGATGGACAGGGAGATGACTGGATGGACAGAGAGAGGACTGGATGGACAGAGAGATGACTGGATGGACAGGGAGATGACTGGATGGACAGGGAGATGAATGGATGGACAGAGAGATGAATGGATGGATAGAGATGACTGGATGGACAGAGAGAGGACTGGATAGACAGAGATGACTGGATGGACAGAGAGATGACTGGATGGACAGAGAGATGACTGGATGGACAGAGAGATGACTGGATGGACAGAGAGAGGACTGGATGGACAGAGAGATGACTGGATGGATAGATTGCCTCACCTGGTAGGCGACGCCTCCCTTGACAACCTTGGTGAGGGTCAGGACAGGCTGGCAATTCTCCAGTGCTGCCTTGAACAGCCTGACAGGGTCGCACTCAATGGATGGCCGCTCATCCTCACTGGCCCTGTTGTACTTCTCCACCTGCATGTGCTTCAGGTTCTCCAGGGTCTGCAGGTAGAGAACACAGGAAGATGACCTACTAGACCATGAGTGAAATACTGACACTTGCACTGCAAGGACTGATGGACACCTGCCTACCAACCTACATTACATTTTTTCAGTATGGTCTGCCTAGCTTGCATTGCTGCACTGTACAATAAGAACATTTCTCATCTACATAATATCCCTGAAAGTGTATTAAAAATTGTCGCAGTAACTAAAATGAAGGCAGAAACATGAAGAGTAGCTCTGTTCCTTACCTTTTCCACAATGTCTTTTGCCAGGTCTTTGTTTCCCATTTTCATAACCATGTTGGTAAATTTTCTGAAATAAAAAAATGAAAATGCTCCGTTTAATACATGACAATGTTTAGACCTCAATTTCTGCTTATCAAAGACACAGCAAATAGCAAATTTCGTTGATACATCTTTCATTAGTATTATCTATCATGGTACTTCACAATTCTAAACCTTCATCGATTTTTAAGCAGGCAAGCATAAGTTGCTTTTTTTAATAATCCAAATGTATACTTTAATAAAACTGTTGTGATGAACTTCCATCATTAACCCACTCGCTTCGGATGGAACGCGCACGTTGCATCCCCCCTTCGCTTCGGGAGCGACGCACGCGTCTCATCTTACCCTCGCGGTGTTTACGTCGAGATCTAAAATTAGCAACGGTAATGGCCGACTTATCGCAATGCCTGCTGGGAAGCAGAGTGACTGCGCACTACGCTAGTGAAAGTTTGATCGAAATCGGACAAGTTTTAGCTGTGTTGTGGCGAATTTTGTCGAGATTTCGACTGACGTTCTGACTTTTTTCGCGTCATCGCCGACTCCGCATCGGATAAGTGCGAAGGAAGCGACATTGATGCCGATTTTAATTCTGATTTCGACGATGTCGATGCGCCGGAAGATCCGCTTCAATAGGACCAGTGGATGCGAGAGATGTTGGAGGAGGAATCGTCGGAGGAAGAGTTTCTAGGCTTCCAAGGATCGTGGCAGACAGAAAATTTTCGTTCTCACACACGACACGCCTTTCGACGCGCTCAAGGAGTGAAGATTGGCATCCCCTCGGACGCAAAGCCTCTTCATGTTTTCTCTCTGATCTTGACACACGCGATGTGGGAAAACGACTTGTGACAGAGACAAATCGATATGCTGAGAGAGAGAGAGAGAGAGAGAGAGAGAGAGAGAGAGAGAGAGAGAGAGAGAGAGAGAGAGAGAGAGAGAGAGAGAGAGAGAGAGAGAGAGAGGAATCCACCTCCTGCCAGCTCCAAGTAATGTAAAAAAATCATGATTTTTGAAAGACTTTATCACTTGCTAATGCATGCCTATTTTTGAAAGACTTTATCACTTGCTAATTAATGCATGCCTATTTTTGAAAGACTTTATCACTTGCAAATGCATGTCTTGCACCTTTTCTCTTTATATTATCTGTCATGTCATTAATGTGCTTCATGTTTACCTTTATCTGAGTGAAAAAAAGGCATGGTGAAAATTACTTTGTGATCATGTTAAAAAAAAAAAATTTTTTGCGATTTCATGTCATGTACTATATTTGCTGTATCTCATGAACAAATTGATTTAGGACTTTGCATTTTGTTTCAGCAGATAGCTAAATGAGTAAATTATCCATTAAGAGTCTGTTTTGAGCTTATTTGGGAGGTTTTCTTTCTAAAAACCATAATTTTGAACTGAAAATCAAGGTGAATGTGTCCGTTTTTGCACTATTTTCTAATTTTAAAAAATAATTCCTAAATTTTGACTTGTAGTGTGTTGTATTTGATTGTATGAGCTTGTAGCAATGGATGTCAGCTTTAAGACAATGCTTATTTTGTGTCTCTGTGATTGTTACAAGTGGAGTTAATAAATTTTTTGTAAACGTACCCGACTTCTTCAGTTTTTCTGAAAAAGGCTCAGGTTTTCAGGACCCTTTTGTGTATACCGTCATAGTGTCTAATGGGTTAAAGCTGTACTTCACAACACCAAACACACAGAATTTGTTTGACATGAAAACATTACAAAATTACAACTGCATTGAAGAATGATGATTGGATGTAGGTGAAAATGGCAAACTTAACGAATGGTCATTTATACCATTTTATTTGTCTTTAAATCTGCATTGTAGTGCCTTGTCTTCATTAACAGCAAATTATTACGGAAATATAATATTATAAGTGTACACATACAGGCACGCACACACACACACACACACACACAGGCAAACACACACAGAGATACACACACACACACACATACACACGCACAAACACAGACACAAGGACAAACACACACACACACATTCACACATTCACGCCTCTACATACATACACAGAGGCAAACCCACACCCCCACATGCATGCACACACACTCACACACACTCACGCGTGCACACACACACACACACACACACACACACACACACACACATACACACACACACACACACACACATGCACGCGCACACACACACACACACACAGAGGCAAACACACACAGAGATACACACACACACACACACACACACACACACACAGGCAAACACACACAGAGATACACACACACACACACATACACACGCACAAACACACACACACATACACACACACACACGCCTCTACATACATACACAGAGGCAAACCCACACTTCCACATGCATCATTGCATGCATGCACACACACACACACACACACACACACACACTCACCTTCCTAGAACTTCATACATACATGTTGACACTCTCAATCAAGTCAACAAAGAGACAGCCTTACTGCACAGTTTCATCGTAGAAGATGGACGTGCTCTGCTGAGTCTCTGCGGCCTTGATGGGTCTGTAGCGCCGCAAGTCCGAGTCCTCCAGGGGGGACGACAGCTCCTCGCGGTCAATGGTCGGTGGCAAAAAGTGGGGATGGTACCTGCCATGGCGCACCTGTGTCACCCTGGCAACCAGAATCGGAAAGGCAATCAGGGACGCAATCGAACACACATATCACATGCATGTGTATGCACATAAACACACTCGCACGCGTCCACAGGTGCAGACACACAATCACAGAGCATGCATGCACTTGCATTTGTACACATACGCACACACCACACAGATGTCACGATAGACATAAATAAAAATGCAAGTAAGCGTCCACCCCCACATACACATGGTGACATGCAGGCGCACACGCACACACATATGCATGCACGCACACACGTGTACGCACGCACGCAAACACGCACGCAAACAAACACACACACACACACACAAACACTCACACACGTGAGAGAAAGTGAGCGCGTGTCAGCGAGATAATGAATAAATGCATCTTCTTTATTATAGTTTATAGTTTCCACTCTCGGGGAACTAGGGAACAATTTACATTGTGTGCGTTGCCTCCGACATTTCTCTCCCGAAAACGTCTTTCTACACGAAAGCAATGCAGGGATGAAATACTATAAATCATGTCGTGAGATGCACGATGCATGAAATTGGAATTGCATTGCAAATCACAACTCTGGTTAATTCGACAGACGATTCCACACTGAGCAGTCAGTTCCCGTAGCTTGTTGCAAGGACATCGGGTCATCCGGCACTAGTGAATGGAAATATAGTATAAATGATCCTAAAAGCCGGTTAACATAGTTACATAACTCTGTAAAAACTTTCAATAAGAATGCCACTGCACTCACATTGGAAGGAAGACTTTAGTACACAAAGATGTGATTTTCGTAATCGCAGCATGGCTAAGAGTCGCCATGTTGCCAGTGGTAACTTCAAAATTTGGATCGACATTGTCAAGAACTTTTTTCATACGAACTTCTCCAATTGATGCAACATTATAAGGATTGAAATTGAGTTTGTGCCATCTTTCAAGAAGAATTATTATAATCTAATCAAACTATGTAATATTATTTCTTTCTTGTTATAAACTTGTTATAAACCATCCTGCAAGGTACCGTACCAGGTGGGAGAAGGAGAGGCAGGCAGAGAAAGAGGTGGGAAGACAACATCAAAGAGTGGACAGGCTTGACCTTCGCTGACTCACAGCGAGCCATAGAGGATAGAGATCGATGGAGGAAGATTGTCCACAAGTCATCAGCAGGGCCGGACCAAATGAGTTGTGGGGGGGGGGGGGGGGGGGGGGGGGGGGGGTTCCTTTTTGGTTGGGGGGGACAATTCAGCGAAGTGGCGAAAGCCACGGAGCGCGCGCCTGCCTTCGCAGGCGCGCAAACTAGGGGGGTCCGGGGGCATGCCCCCCCCCCTGAAATTTTTTGAAAAACGGTTAAAATCTGTGCAATCTGGTGCATTCTGGGCCTTGTTTTGAGGGATAAGAGCAGCATTGTTTTTGGAGACACACCAAAAAAAAACAAAAAAAAAAAAAAACCAAGGTACATGCTTTTTCTAGGGGGGGTTCCGGAACCCCTGGAACACCCCCCCCCCCCCCTGGGTCCGGCCCTGACGTGGTGCCTCAACAACCCATCTCAGGGTTAAGAGACTGAACTGAACTGTTATAAACTTGCAAATTTTACATTTGCGCATTGCAGACAACGCGATTTCATACGACAAGTGTCATGGTTGAAGCCTCCGCTGTTCGCTCGTTATCAAAAATGCATCTTTCTGCAGCCATCCGCAGTGTTTGGATCATGTGGATAGACACGCTTAGAAAAGGTAATTAATCAAAGGAGACGCTAAAGCAAATTTATCTTCCGTATAATAGTATGAGCTCCGTCGAGATCGAGACACACTCGGGAAGACAGAGTGATCTTTTCCTACTTCTAGGAAAACAACGGCGCGTCGCTTACAAAATCAGTGAAAGACACGACTGTTTTTGGAGCAGAAAGTTTTTTTCCTACAATGGTGACCTCCTGCTGTGTGAAGAACTGCCACAATCAGCATGACAGAGATGAGAATGATCGATGTTTTTTTTGTTTTGTTTTTTACCGCGTGTTGCAACGCGAAAAGGCAAGGAAATGCTGGATCTCACAACTCATAGGCGCCGTGAGTGGATCGCTCAACTGAACCTGAAGTCACTCACTTTTGACACTAAGGCAGATCGATATGTTTGTTCGGATCACTTTGTAAATGGTGAGAATTTGTTATGTTTTGCGTTTTGTAACTTAACATATACTAGAAAAGACGGAAAGAGAGTAGGCTATGCAGGACAGATTACAGGGGAGAAAGAAAGGCCAAGATGTCGCAGAGACTAACAACAGTATTTTGTTCTGTTACCTGATTTGACTTTTTGATACTACAAAACAGCAATATCAATTGCATCGATATTCAGTGTTTGTTCAATCTGATTGGATCGGTACAAATCTGGGTCGACGTTTTGTGAATATAGGCCTCGTTCGCAGCGACAACTTACAAGTGACCGTGGAATAGGACGGTATAGCTTTAAATCTAACTTTAAAATTGCCACTGCTACCTTGTCCACATTATCAGCATCTACATGAAGCAGCGGCCTCTGCTCTGGTAGAATGACGGCATATGTCTGGAGTAACAGCTGTTCCCTGC
This sequence comes from Theodoxus fluviatilis, assembly GCA_034096865.1. NCBI lineage: Eukaryota > Metazoa > Mollusca > Gastropoda > Cycloneritida > Neritidae > Theodoxus > Theodoxus fluviatilis. The sequence continues at coordinate 54,032 of JAWQFJ010001053.1, read as the reverse complement.
GGGCTAGACGGACGTGTTGTTCAACTGTCGTAGCTGTGGATAGTCTGCAAAAAAGATGGTACCTGGTTGAAAAATATACTTGATCGCAATGTTACAAAACTTGCAAGGTCACACCAGGATATGCCTTTGCTATATTATATGACTCCGTCTCAAAGGGTGGCAAAAGTGCATCCTGTGTCATTTGTTACACACGTACCAATGTTTTATTCCATGTACATAGTTTGTATTGAATGAAACATCAATTTGAATGCAAGTTTCCTGTTGTTTATACCATTACCTACTCATTTACTCATCTACAAGAATTATACCAAACAAAATTGTTTAAACTTCTGTGTGTAACGTTTTTGTTCTCATCTTTTGAGATAGAGTCATATGTTAAATTCGCTTATCTATTCAGCGCCTGCTCAGCATACGTGTCGCCTAGGCTTACACATCTCCTGCAGATGAATTCCATTGAGTCTTCTTGACCCCATTGTTCAAGTATACGGTAATCCATTGGGACACAGCGTCTGTTTGAAACAAAGAATAAATTTGTATTCCAGTCAACATTGTCCAAACAAACAAAAGCAAAAACTGTTGTTAGTCTCTGCGACATCTTGGCCTTTCTTTCTCCCCTGTAATCTGTCCTGCATACTCTCTTTCCGTCTTTTCTAGTATTTGTTAAGTTACAAAACGCAAAACATAACAAATTCTCACCATTTACAAGTGATCCGAACAAACATGTCGATCTGCCTTAGTGTCAAAAATGAGTGACTTCAGGTTCAGTTGAGCGATCCACTCACGGCGCCTATGAGTTGTGAGATCCAGCATTTCCTTGCCTTTTCGCGTTGCAACACGCGGTTAAAAAAAAAACAAGAAGGGCAAAGCCCATACGACTCACATGCTTGACCTTGACCTTTATATGACCTTGACCTTCATGTGATCTTGAAGATCAAGGTCAAACAACTAAACCTACCAATGACATCATACACTAAGAAATGCTTTACACATTTTTCCTACCAAAAAAAATGTGACCTTGACCCAAGGTCAAGGTCATCCAAGGTCATGCAACACAAAGCTGTTAATTCAAGACATAGGATGCACAATGGTGCTTATTGGCACTTTCTACCATGAGATATGGTCACTTTTAGTGGTTCACTACCCCATTTGGTCACATTTCATAAGGGTCAAAGTGACCTTGACCTTGAGGTTATGTGACCAAATGTATCTCATGATGAAAGTATAACATGTGCCCCACATAATTATTAAGTTTGAACCAGTTATCTTCCATAGTTCAGAGTCAGGGTCACTTCAAAATATGTATACAATCCAACTTTGAAGAGCTCCTGTGACCTTGACCTTGAAGCAAGGTCAACCAAACTGGTATCAAATGATAGGGATTACTTTGCCCTATATACCATATATAGGTCAGGTATCCAATCTCAAAAACTTTAGAGAAAATTGAGAAAATATGAAAAATGACTGTTTTTTAGACAACATTTATGGCCCCTGCGACCTTGACCTTCAAGCAAGGACAAGTCACCATGTATGTT
>JAWQFJ010001053.1:0-47500 GCA_034096865.1 Theodoxus fluviatilis | reverse complement strand
GAGGAGGGGTAGAGGTGGGGATTGTGGTGCGAGGGAGGGGAATGGGGATTGTGGTCAGAGGGTGGGGATGGGAATTATTGCGAGGGGGTGGGGATTGTGGTGCGGGGATTAGGGATGGGGATTGTGGTGAGAGGGATGAAGATTGTGGTGAGGGGGATGTGGATCGGGATTGTGGTGCGGGGGATGATGATGGGGATGATAGTGAGGGGGAGGGGAATGGGGATTGTGGTTAGGGGGAGGGTAATGGGGATTGTGGTGAGGGGGATGGGGATTGTGGTGAGAGTAATGGGGATGGGAATTGGTGTGAGGGGGATGGGGATTGTGGTGAGGGGGATGGGGATTGTGGTGAGGGGGATGGGGATTGTGGCGAGGGGAATGGGGATTGTGGTGAGAGTAATGAGGATGGGAATTGTGGTGAGGGGGATGGGGATTGTGGTGAGGGGGATGGGGATGGGGATTGTGGTGAGGGGGATGGGGATTGTGGTGAGAGTAATGGGGATGGGGATTGTGGTGAGGGGGATGGGGAAGGGGATTGTGATAAGGGGGATGGGAAGGGGATTGTGGTGAGGGGGATGGGGATTGTGGTGAGGGGGATGGGGATTGTGGTGAGAGTAATGGGGATGGGAGTTGTGGTGAGGGGGATGGGGATTGTGGTGAGGGGGATGGGGATTGTGGTGAGGGGGATGGGGAAGGGGATTGTGGTGAGGGGGAAGGGGATTGTGGTGAGGGGGATGGGGAAGGGGATTGTGGTGAGGGGGAAGGGGATTGTGGTGAGGGGGATGGGGATTGTGGTGAGGGGGATGGGGATTGTGGTGAGGGGGATGGGGAAGGGGATTGTGATAAGGGGGATGGGAATGGGGATTGTGGTGAGGGGGATGGGGATTGTGGTGAGGAGGATAGGGATTGTGGTGAGGGGGATGGGAATTGTGGTGATGGGATTGTGGTGAGGGAAATGGGAATGGGGGATGTGGTGAGGTGAATGATGGACAGGTGATTGTGATGAAGGAGGAAGGGGACTGGAAAACGGAGGAGGGGATGAGTGGGTAGTGCGCTCTCCGTACAGCCTCTTGCGGCTAGTAGGTACGGCGTTCGAAACTGCGCAGTTCCAGAGTTGCATTCTCGAGCAAAGTGTTAAACTCGCATCAGTTCTCCCCACTCAGAATAACACGAAAGGCAAAGCCCATACGACTCACATGCTTGACCTTTATATGACATTTATATGACCTTGACCTTTATATGACCTTGACCTTCAGGTGACCTTCAAGTTCAAGGTCAAACAACTAAACCTAGCAATGACATCATACACTAAGAAATGCTTTACACATTTTTCCTACCAAAATTCATGTGACCTTGACCCAAAGTCAAGGTCATCCAAGGTTATGCAACACAAACTGTTAATTCAAGACATAGGAAGCACAATGGTGCTTATTGGCACTTTCTACCATGAGATATAGTCACTTTTAGTGGTTCACTACCCTATTTTGGTCACATTTCATAAGGGTCAAAGTGACCTTGACCTTGAGGATATGTGACCAAATGTATCTCATGATGAAAGTATAACATGTGTACTACAATGTTGTGAAGTTTGGAAGAGTTATCTTCCATAGTTCAGGGTCAAGGTCAAGCTCCTGTGACCTTGACCTTGAAGCAAGGTCAAGTCACCATGTATGTTTTTGTACGCCATGTCATCCATCCTACACCATCATGCCAAATTGGGTGTTGATAGACTTAATAGTCTCCGAGAAAAATCCAATGTTATTTTTTTTTACAGATTACAGGACGCCGGATGCCCGGTCTGCCCGGACGCCCGAACGGACATCTGGACGCCCGGACGGATGACACGGGTGACCTAGTATGAAAGTATAACATGTGTACTACAATTTTATGAAATTTGGAAGAGTTATCTTCCATAGTTCAGGGTCAAGGTCACTTCAAAATATGTATACAATCCAACGTTAAAGAACTCCTGTGACCTTGACCTTGAAGCAAGGTCAATTAAACTGGTATCAAAAGATAGGGATTACGTTGCCCTATACACCATATATAGGTCAGGTATCCAATCTAAAAAACTTCAGAGACAATTGGGGAAATTTGAAAAATGGCTGTTTTTTAGACAACATTTATGGCCCCTGCGACCTTGACCTTGAAGCAAGGTCAAGTCACTATGTATGTTTTTATTTGCCTTGTCATCGTACACCATCATGCCAAATTGGGTGTTGATAGACTTAATAGTCTCCGATGGATGGATGGATGGATGGATGGAGTTTAAGGGCCTATCAGCCTTGTAGGCTATATAAGGCCACAACATTAAGAAACACCCATCTTTAACAAAGAATTAAAACTCTTCTCAACAGTGAGTTCTTATACAGTCCATCTAACCAGTGACATGAAATCAATTAAATCGAGTCTCACTGCCCACCAGCCAGCAAGGCTGCGAAGAGCCTTCAAACATGAAGACTCATAATGGGTGATAGGGGAAAATTTCACACCTCAATTTCCCTGTCATTTACAAAACACTAAAGAATAGGTGGATGGAGCCCAAGGGTTCATCAGCCGTGAAGGCCATACAAGGCCACAACATACTTTCCCTTATTAAAAAATGCAATTAAAGGAAGACCTCAGAGGAGGTACGTGGAGAAATATCGAAAACAATTAAGACATAGTACCACTCATAAACGAGAATAATACTCAGAATCTATCAAATATTTTATCACAGCTAAAGGGTCTTTAAAAAAGTCAGACAGACTGCTCGACCCACTCCGTAGATGAGCCAGTCGAGGGCACTCCACCAGAACGTGCCGCATGGTGAGCCTGCACTGGCAGGTGTGGCACTCCGGTGGAGGCTCCGACCGCAACAAATAGGAGTGGGTCAGAAGAGAATGGCCGATCCGGGAACGGCAGAGCACAACTTCCTCTCTTCTCGTCAGCGATGTGGGGGAGAGTCGCTCACCCCACACAGAAGATACGTCATGAAGTTTGTTATGTGTCTTGCCGTCCCAGTCGGACTGACACAGATTAAAAATGTAGTTAGTAACACGAGGTACCAGATCGCCCGCCGGGATCCTGCCCGGGGACATGGGAAGGGAGAGAGCAGACTTGGCAGCCTGATCTGCTCTCTCGTTCCCCGGGATGCCCATATGGCTAGGGACCCAGCAGAAGACGACCTCAGCACCCCCACACTGTAGTCGACACAGATGAACAAAAATACCAAACAAATAAGGATGGGAAATTTCCCTACCCCGCAGAGCCTGTAAGGCCGATAACGAGTCAGAATAGTCTCCGAGAAAAACCAACGTTAAAGTTTATCACGGACGCTCGGACGCACGGACACCCGGACGCCCGGACGGACGACACGGGTGAGTACATAGACTCACCTTTGCTTCGCATGTGAGTCAAAAACCGGGTACCTGTGAAGGGAGTGATGGCATGCTGTGGTGCGATTAGCCCTTTGGCTCTGTATTTTAAATCTTCAATACTGTCAGGAACGACTGAATGACTAACGAAAGGCTTATTGTACGTGTGTCTGTGTGTGTACATATATGTGTGTGTGTGTTTGTGTGTGTGTGTGTGTGTGTGTGTGTGCATGTATGTATGTGTGTGTGCGTGTGTGTCTGTGCGCTCGTGCAAGTGTGTATGTGTTTGAGCATGATTAGAAGTATTGAACAAGAAGGGCAAAGCCCATACGACTCACATGCTTGACCTTGACCTTTATATGACCTTGACCTTCAGGTGACCTTCAAGGTCAAGGTCAAACAACTAAACCTAGCAATGACATCATACACTAAGAAATGATTTACACAATTTTTTCCTACCAAAAAAACATGTGACCTTGACCCAAGGTCAAGGTCATCCAAGGTCATGCAACACAAAGCTCTTAATTCAAGACATAGGAAGCACAATGGTGCTTATTGGCACTTTCTACCATGAGATATAGTCACTTTTAGTGGTTCACTACCCCATTTTGGTCACATTTCATAAGGGTCAAAGTGACCTTGACCTTGATGATATGTGACCAAATGTGTCTCATGATGAAAGTATAACATGTGCCCCACATAATTATTAAGTTTGGAAGAGTTATCTTCCATAGTTCAGGGTCAAGGTCACTTCAAAATATGTATACAATCCAACTTTGAAGAGCTCCTGTGACCTTGACCTTGAAGCAAGGTCAACCAAACTGGTATCAAAAGATAGGGCTTGCTTTGACCTATATATCACTTGTAGCTAAGGTCGCCATTCTCAATAACGTGGGAGAAAATTGGGAAAATGTGAAAAATGACTGTTTTTGAGACCACATTTATGGCTCCTGTGACCTTGACCTTGAAGCAAGGTCAAGTCACTATGTATGTTTTTTGAGGCCTTGTCATCATACACCATCATGCCACATTTGGTGTTGATAGACTTAATAGTCTCCGAGAAAAATCCAACGTTTAAGTTTTTTACGGACGCCCGGACGCCCGGACGGACGCCCGGACGGACGGACGACACGGCTCAGTACATAGACTCACTTTTGCTTCGCATGTGAGTCAAAAAAGGAACACAAGTCGTGGAAACGTCATATATGTGCATATATGCATGCACATTTTTTGTACAAAATAAAAATGTATAAGGTGGTTATACAAAGAAAATGGGATAAAGTGTCAACAGACACATATACGAGTACATACAAGTTCAGCGTTGCACAATGCAGAAAAGGGTCAAAAGAAAAAAGTTCGCGCAAATGTTTGTTATATCAGTCGCTCAATACAACCATTATCTTCTGCTAAGCGAAGAAACTGTAAACGATCTCGAGAGTGCTCACACATATGTACAAATTATGCCATACGAGCGTAAACTTCTCGTTTCTTGATGCATTGTGAAGCATTTTCAACAATATATATATGTACAGACTTTGATTCAGCTACCTGAACCCTTTCATGTAAGCTCTTTATGTTTTCGGTTTAACAAACGCAAAGTACAATGGGTTTGCCAAGGTCAGTAGTGACGCATATATCGTGAGACAATTATTTTATGCTTGGTTACACATATAGTATCGTTCTAGTATCCAAAACAACCCAGTTCTTTCAACGAGCTTTTTTTTCGCACGGAAAGGGGGGTGGGGGTGGGGTGGGGGGGCATTCATTGTACTTCATAGTAGTATATTAATATACTGTATGGACATTTTACGTTGTGGTTTGTGTTAGTCGATAGATTTACCGCTGTAAACTTTCCCTTTAAGATGTAGCTCGTGTTCGTCCCATTCGAGGATATCCCCCCAAAACAAATCAAAGCGAAATTATAGAAAGTCGAACAAACGCCAAAGAAAATTCTTTTCATCCTCGAAACAACGCATAATCATCCCGAAATGTATAAGTGAAATATGATATTCAGGCACAATCCATTCAGATGCATACGATTACTAAAAAAGCAACAAATTAATCGTAGCAACTTGTATACGTTTCCTTCAAAGCAATGTAGATTATTCCAACTATTCTGTGTCCTCAGATATCATAAAGGCGCTCTTTATTCTTTGCAAGGAGTCTTACTTACATTAGAGAATAAATGCACTTGGTTATACTGAAATCCTTTGTGTAATCATTTCAAATGTATAGAAGAGCCTGCAATTGTTACATAGCCCCGCGATGGTGTTTTATATCTGTCCTCGTAAAACAATGTCTACTTCTCCTGAGGACAAGATAGATTTAACAACTAATCTTACAGTTACAGGGATCTTTTCGCTGATCATTCTCCCATATTAATGACAGAATGTATAGGGCTGCCCGAGTGAAAATTCAGGTTCAACTGGACCCTCGTATACCGCATGAGGAATATGCTAGATGTACGACATACAGTAGCGACTATAAAGGTAAGCTACCGAAAGTGCTGTTCTCGCATTAATAGTTTTTCAGTTTGAAATAGTACATAACATAGCGTCTGCCTGTAGGAATATTAAAGATTGCTTTTCTCACAACTAATTGTCCCTAATTGATCACAAGTGCATTATCCAAGCGAATGAAATGGGAAATCTACCGGGGAGGGGGGGGGGGGGGGGGGGGGGGGGGGGCGGGTGAGGAGGGGGGCGCATTAAAAAATATTAACAAATAAAGAAAAATCAATCCAACACAAACGAAGCATCATATCAGGGGACGTCACTCTATATGTAAAGTACACATTCCAGGTGGAAACAGCACGACGGAGAACGTGGAGACGGGAATTACACTTGCAAAACATCGTCCTAAGACAAAGTCGAGAGATGCCAAAGGAGCATTTTTCGAGAATACGAATGCCAGCTAGGACTCGGGAAGTTATTGTTTGCTGAGGCTCGTGGCTTTTGCCGTGAGGGTTGACACAAACACCACACCAGCAGTTGGCGATGCAGATCAAGTGATGACTGACACCTGACCTGGACGCTCCCTCTGGATCGAGGTCACTATACAGAGATCATAGTATATCATCCGGAGCATGTAGCTAGTGCGGCAGTCATAGGGTGCTCTATTTTATCATTTTCACACACTTCCTCCTTTCCATTCTTTTTAAAGTAGTTAATACTTGATTGGATCATTAATTTAGCTATGGTTCATCTATTCATCCATCAAATCCATCCATCCATCATCTATCAATTCATCCACCCAACCACCCAACCATTCACTCCATTCATTCACTCCATTCATTCATTCACTCATTCATTCATTCACTTCATTCATTCATTCACTCATTCATTCATTCACTTCATCCATTCATTCACTCCATTCATTCATTCACTCATTCATTCATTCACTCCATTCATTTATTCACTCATTCATTCATTCACTTTATTCATTCATTCACTCATTCATTCATTCACTCCATTCATTCATTCATTCATTCACTTCATTCACTTCATTCACTTCATCCATTCATTCATTCCATTCATTCATTCACTCATTCATTCATTCACTTCATTCACTCATTCATTAACTATCCATCGTTCCATTGTTTCATCCACGTGTTCGTTTATCGTTCGCCAATGCTCTCTTCATCCGTCTTCACTTCCAACGGCTCCGACTCCGCACAAGCGCTGGCGATTGGGTCAGAAGATTTCTCCTCTTTCCGTTCATGCCTCGATTCGTTGTGCTTGACCACGCAGGATACAGGAGCGTGCTGGAGGGAATCCGAGGAAAGCGCGGAAACAGTCGAAGACTGTCGGTCTTCCGCTTCCTCCGTTCTCGTCCCAGGGGCCAAGGTCGACAGGGAATTTTCCCGCGTATCGGGTGGAACAAAGCGCTGAATGTCTTTGGCTGCAACAACGGGCAACGGCCTTTTTCTGAAGAAGATTTTGGCTTCCAAGGAAATCTTTCTGTTGAACGCGTACGGACTGCTAGGTCGGGGACTGAGGTTGGTCGCGGTTTTGTTACCCGCCTGGAATCTGAGAGAATTGCTCGATTGCAACTTTTTGACGCTTCCAAGTGAAGGGGCGGGGAGTGAGGGCGTGGCGGAGATGACTGCGGTAGGAAAAGAGCCCTCTGCAAAAAACATGCGTCGTGATCAGAAACTGATACAAAGGCTCATCAAGTAGTGGCATATCTGTGTCTGCAGGGAGAGAGAGATGCATGCATGCGCGCACACATACTGGCACGCGCGCACACACACACACACACACACAGAGGCAAGAGAGAAATGGGGGAAGGGGGGGGGGGAGGGAGCGAGTGAGGAAGAGAGAGAGATACACACACACACACACACACACACACAGAGTGACAGACAGACAGACAGACAGACAGACAGACAGACAGACAGACAGACAGACAGACAGACAGTCAGACAGACAGAGAGAAACAGAGACAAAGGACCAAGAATGTGAAAACACTCACTGGATGATGTGCTGGATTCGTGCTCATCAACGGACAGAGCCGACACGTATGGAATACTCCTGGCAGTGAGGATGGGGGGGAGGGGCCTGGGTCTTCTGAGGGGGAAGAGGCATTGCCAGTGGGGGTTAACCAGTTCCAGGAAGCGACGTCGCGTGTCCAGGGCTTTCCGCTTGTCTCCCTGACCCATCCTACTTTGTCTGGTAGGGCACCCCGACGGCTTCCTGGGGGAGCGTGCCCTTTCACTGTATGGGGAGGGGGGCGGCCCAAGCTGCAGGAAGCTCCGGCAGCGGTAACATGCACGGGGTCCCAGAGGACATTCGAAGTCATCCGGATGCCGTTCATTGCGTTGCAGGGGTGAAGAGGGTGGACTCAGCCAACTTTTGGGGGGACCAAGAAAATGTGTGCCTTTTTTTGAAGGTCCAGTCTTAGCTACGGCCTTTGTACCAGTTTCAGCCTCAGCTTTAGACCCCGTGGGCCTGCCCTGGACTAGCCCTGGACGTCTGGAAGTCTTTTGGCCTCCTAGACGTGAGCGGCTGTCCGATTTTTCTACCTCTTGGTGTAACGATCGGACACTCCTCGTCGGAGCAGAAGTGGAAGTTTCTGAGCCTTTCACGGCGAAATTCAAGGGGGTATTGTGAGAGGGACAAGTCACCAAGTCATGCTCTGAGGAGACAGTGCGACTGTCTGCTTCCTCCACAATGTCGGGGCCTGAGCGGCTGTCCGATTTTTCTACCTCTTGGCGTAACGATCGAACACTCTTCGTCGGAGCAGAAGTGGAAGCTTCTGAACCTTTCAAGGCGAAATTCAAGGGGGTATTGTGAGAGGGACAAGTCACCAAGTCATGCTCTGAGGAGACAGTGCGACTGTCTGCTTCCTCCACAATGTCGGGGCCTGAGCGGCTGTCCGATTTTTCTACCTCTTGGCGTAACGATCGAACACTCTTCGTCGGAGCAGAAGTGGAAGCTTCTGAACCTTTCAAGGCGAAATTCAAGGGGGTATTGTGAGAGGGACGGGTCACCATGTCCTGCTCTGAGGAGACAGTGCGACTGTCTGCTTTCTCCACGATGTCGGGGCCTGAGCTGTCTGTACCGTCCTCGTGCTCTTTGATGGCAGGACACGTCCGTTGCAGAATGTTGTCGATAGCGTTGCCTCGACAGGAGCTTAAGGGGGCAACAGTGTGGAATTTGGGGAGAAAGTTTTGCGACACCTCAAGCGCTTTTGCTATATCATGAAAAATAGCCTGGAATTCATCATTTTCCCTCTGTGCTTCTCGAAGTGGTTCGATGAGCTGAGAGGCTCGAGGAACCACACATTTTAGGAATTCTTTCATGTCCTCCACCTCCGCATTCATCTGCGCAATCTTCTCTTGCAGTTTTCTGTTTGCTCTGGTCACGTCGTCATTGAAGGTGATGCAGGTGACGATGGCACTCTCAACGTGCAATTTCTCGGCTCCTGATTTTTCCATCTGATGGAGAACCTCATTGTTCGCTCTCCTGATGTCCTCACGCAAGCTTTCGTAGCCGTGCTTGGAAGACCCTATGCGCGCTATGGACATCTCCCTGAAATTCTTATAGAGCTTGACCTGTCTGTGATCCATGAGTAACTTCAACCAAGCAACCAACCTGCGCCGAAAGACGAGCTTTTGCATGTAGTGGATGATGTCCCGCTTAACCTGGCATTTCCTGAACTTGAGGAGATTTTTGCCTTTTTTCTTAATTTCTTTGCAAAGAGTTCTGTAGTAAAACTTCATAGCAGTCTTTTCCTGTGAGTGATGTTTAAACATGTTTGGGTAAATGTTTTTCAGCTCGCTTATCTCCTTCCTGAGCTGTGTACTGTCATCCAAGTCTGAGCTAGCAAGACTCGCCCGTCCCAAGTCTACGATCTGACCAGTTCCTGGCTCATCGTCCGTAGTCGCCCCACTGGAGAATATCAGGTCTTCATCGTCATCAAAGTCCAGATCGTCCGAATCAGTGCTCGTGTCCTCTTCATTAGATTCAACATCATCGGATTCCTCAGCATGACCAGACCCATAGGTCTCTTCACCCGACCAAGTACGTTCCCAGCTGGACCCCTCTTGCATTTTTGGTGTTTCCTTTGATTCACTTCTCGCTCTCCTGCCTCGTCCTTTTGTAGCGCGTTCTCCTTCCATTCGTTCCGTTATGTCTCCCTCCTCTGAGCTATCACGTACATTTCTGGCCCCTTCCTCTTCTTCTTCCATTATTTCTTCTGTATCGAGCGATAGCTTTACTGGTTTTTCCTTGGGCACCTGTTCCTTCCTCCTGCGAACGCCCCATTGCCTAACTTGTTTCTTTCCTCGTCCATCAGCGTCTGCCTCCTCTTCCACCTTGACTCTGGAGCCCTTGATTTTGTCCATAAAGCCTCCCCTTGAGCGTGACTCCTCGCTTGCAGATTCATACCCACTTATATCTATCTTGGGTTCTTCTTCTTCTTCTACTACTGCTTCTTCTTTTACTACATCTTCTTCTTTTACTACTACTACTACTACTACTAGTACTTCTTCTTCTTTTACTTCTTCTTCTTCTACTACTACTTCTTCTTCTTTTACTACTTCTTCTTTTACTACTTCTTCTTCTTCTTCTTCTTCTTCTTCTTCTTCTTCTTCTTCTTCTTCTACTACTACTACTACTTTTGTTAGTGAATCTCTCTCTTTCATCGTTTTCATTTCTACTGCTTTTACCAGGGTCAGAAGTTTTCCTTTCTTCTGCTTCGCCTTCTTAATAACAACCAGCACCTGGAGTTCTTGCACGCGTTTCCTTAGGTCCTTCAGCGTGCACTCTCTTTCCATGGGGAACTCTAAAGCTTGCTTCTCAAAAACTGACCCAGACTCCTTCTCTGCGGTGAGCCTTCCCGCCGCCACCATGACCTCTGATTCGAGGTCATTCAGCTCCTTGTAAAGAAGGTGCAGCATCTTTTCATCGTCCTTCATGTCCCTAGTCAGGAGGAATAATTTGTCGAGGCGTGTCTGGATCATCAGGGAGATCTCTTTGCCCTCTTCCATGGGCGCCATCAGATCGAGCTTTATCTTGTCCAAGCTGGCCTCCCAGTTCTTCACCTTTCCGTCATGGAGCTTGGCCTCCTCCGCCATCAAGGCTTGGATGTTGACAGCGACAGCTCTACTGTTGTTGTTGGCTGCCTGCAGGTCTCGCAGTTTCGCTTCCAGTTTTTCAATGAGGTCCTGCATGTTCTTCAGGTTCCCAGCCGCCCTGGCAGGCACCTCCCTCTCTGCCTCCATCTGGGCCGTGAGCTTCCTCAGCTGGTCTTCCATCTGCTCCAGGGTGAGCTTTTTTCGGGCGTTCTTCTCCAGCTGTTTTCTAAGGCGATTGGCTTCTTTATCGAGCTTAATGGCCTCCTCTCTTAATACCTTTCTGTCCAGCATTAGTGAGGCCAGCAAGTTCTGGACTTGAGTCTGCACAGCCAGAGGCATTTTCATCCGCTCCAGTTCGGTCCGTGATCTGGCATACATCCTATTGGCCTCAGCTATCTCGTTGTGCATCTATGAAACGAAATGAAAAGTATTTTAATCTCAAGTTATGAGAGCCACTCGCCATTAAATAAATTCCCGCGTTTTTGCGTTTAACTTTATAAAGAAAGTATAGATGGAAAAAAAATCAAAATTGAATCAATGTACATTGTTCATGTAGGTTGTTCGAAATTGGGGGTGGGGGTGGGGGTGGGGGGGGACCTTAAAGGTCTACTGATTCATGCAGTCAAAACCGATTCAAGAGTCCAACATAGTAGTAAATAAACCTGTCATTGTGTTCCTTTGGTCCAAACAATTAATTTTGCATTTAGAATAATTACTTTTTTAAGTGCGTCTTGGAATGTTGAAACTCGTGCTACACACGTAAGTCACGTCACGATAGTATTTAGTCGGTGGACAACTTGGCTTAGACTGCTACAAAGGAAATTCCTGGGAGTTCTTGTTGTATAGCGTAGCGTCTGCAGGAAAAGCCGCGAACGCCGCGATCTAAAAATAGATCAGCGAGCGACGTCTACCAACATCCGGGGACATCGCTTAGCGTGCGTTCCCATTGCTGTGCTGCAAGATGGTTCGACACTGCTCCCGGGAAAATGCAACAGCGATTCAAGATACAAGCACAAAGACCACATGAAAGGAGTATTTTTTATAACGATGCCCGACGCACTTGTTGAATCGGAGAAATTCAACCGATGGGTGCATTTGTGCGGGCGACTACACTTCAAAGTAAAGCCAAACAGCTCCTAGGCACGATGGAGACAGTTCATTTGTTCAAAGCATTTCGTTGGTGGCAATGAAACTACAGAAATGAATCCGGATCCACTCCCTGCTCATTACACGGAACAGCAGGTGAGTTTTTATTATGATAGATCGCAATTAGGGGCTCCGCATCACACGAAATGGAAGATTTATCATGCCTCCGTGCCGAACAGAGTGTTTTCGGCGTTCTTTCGTTCCTTCAGCTGTTCACAACGCGGATTTACACTATGGATATATAGCTACAGGGTTATATATATATATATATATATATATATATATATATATATATATATATATATATATATCTGTATATATATTTTCGCTGTGTGTGTGTCTGTGTGTGTGTGTGTGTGTGTGTGTGTGTGTGTGTGTGTGTGACACTCATACGTTTCCACAGTTTTATTCCGATCGACTTGAAACTTGGTATGGGGTTAGGTGTGGACCGGGGTCAGGTCAACGTGGGGTTAAAAAAATGGTGTTGCCATGGTAACCGGAAGTGGGCACAAACAAGATGGCCGCCGAAAACTCAAAGTGCTCCGATTTGACCGAAATTTGGTGTGTCGGTAGGTACAATCGAATGATGAAGATCTGTGAAAAAAAATTTTGGTTGTCATGGTTACGTCACGAGAAAAACAAGATGGCGGCTGAAGAAACAATGGACGACTGTGTCGAAGGCGGCGAAGCCGCCTGAGACACAGGAGTTCCCATCGACTTAAAACTTGGAATGGGGTTAGTTAGATGTGGGCCAGGGTCAGGTCATGGTGGGGTAAAAAAAAAATGACGTTGCCACGGTAACCGGAACTGGGCACAAACAAGATGGCGGCCGAAAACTCAAAGTGCTCCGATTTGACCGAAATTTGGTTTGTGAGTAGGTGAAACTTGGTGTGGGGTTAGCTGTTGGCCGGGGTCAGGTCAGGGTGGGGTTAAAAAAATGGAGTTGCCATGGTAACCGGAAGTGGGCACAAACAAGATGGCCGCCGAAAACTCAAAGTGCTCCGATTTGACCGAAATTTGGTGTGTGGGTAGGTACAGTCGAATGATGAAGATCTGCGCAATAATTTTTTAGTTGTCATGGTTACGTCACGAGAAAAACAAGATGGCGGCTGAAGAATTTGGACGACTGTGTTGAAGGCGGCGAAGCCGCCTGAGACACAGGAGTTCCCATCGACTTAAAACTTGGAATGGGATTAGATGTGGGCCAGGGTCAGGTCATGGTGGGGTTTAAAAAAATGGCGTTGCCATGGTAACCGGAAGTGGGCACAAACAAGATGGCCGCCGAAAACTCAAAGTGCTCCGAGTTGACCAAAGTTTGGTGTGTGGGTTGGTCAAGTCAAATGATGAAGATCTGTGAACAAATTTTTCGGTTACCATGGTTATGTCACGAGAAAAACAAAATGGCGGCAGAGTAATCAATGGACGACTGTGTCGAAGGCGGCGAAGCCGCCTGAGACACAGGAGTTCCCATCGACTTAAAACTTGGTATGGGGTTAGATGTGGGCTGGGGTCAGGTCATGGTGGGGTTAAAAAAAGGTGTCGCCATGGTAACCGGAATTGGGCACAAACAAGATGGCCGCCGAAAACTCAAAGTGCTCCGATTTGACCGAAATTTGGTGTATGGGTAGGTAAAGTCCAATGATGAAGATCTGTGAACACATTTTTGGTTATGGTTACGTAATGAGATAAACAAAATGGTGGCTGAAGAATTTGGCTTTGTATGTGGCTTTGACGCTTTGCGCATTGCCTGGCCGCGAAGCGGCTAGTATATACATATATACGTACACCTCTGCAGTTGTAACTGTTCTGTGTTTAGTCTGTATAATTTTAATATACTTTTTCGTGTTCTCGATCTCAGACGAGTGTCCAATTTTCTAGTGATTAAGACGTGAAGTGGATACCAATAAAATTAAACAGACTAAACACAGGACAGTTACAACTGCAGAGGCGTACGTATATATATATATATACGTCTTGTCATGACTGTACGGTCGATCTCTCGCAAACTCCCGCTCATCACACAATAATTAATATATTATTACCCCCACCGAAATCATTCGTGTAGCTTAGCCTTATGTATGCAATATTGCATATCCGTTGCTTTACTCTTTAGCCCCTAACCGCTATCTATCATAATAAAATCTCACCTGCTGTTCCGTGTAATGAGCAGGGAGTGGATCCGGATTCATTTCTGTAGTGTCATTGCCACCAACGAAATGCTTTGAACAAATGAACTGTCTCCATCGTGCCTAGGAGCTGTTTGGCTTTACTTTGAAGTGTACGTAGTCGCCCGCACAAATGCACCCATCGATTGAATTTCTCTGATTCAACAAGTGGGCATCGTTATAAAAAATACTCCTTTCATGTGGTCTTTGCGCTTGTATCTTGAAACGCTGTTGCATTTTTCCCAAGGAGCAGTGTCGAACCATCTTGCAGCACAGCAATGGGAACGCACGCTACTTAAGCGATGTCCACGGATGTTGGTAGACGTCACTCGCTGATCTATTTTTAGATCGCGGCGTTCGCGGCTTTTCCTGCAGACGCTACGCCATGCCCACCAATTCGCTCAGGAGAAAACAATATGGCGAAGAGTGTGCCGTTGCAACATGTTCATTGAGAACGATTTCTCGCTCTGCAGATGCAGTAGTTCTCAATTCTAACTGTGTTATGACGGACGCTATCAATGTAAATTGCAAATCCCATACCATGAAGTAATGTAAAGGCGACCAGATAAGACTCGGAGAACGAAACACGGTGTCAATATCTGCCTCTGCTGATTTGTCATCTGCATCGCTACTAAGGCTCTTTCTGATATAGCCCTGGAATACTTGAACGTTTTTCATAATAATTTTAACAAAATAGTAGAATAGCAGTAAGAATAGCTACTTTTGCAACCCGTTTTATACTTACTATACATCGGCATGCTTCACGTTTTATACTTACTATACATCGGCATGCTTCACGTTTTATACCATACATCGGCATGCTTCACGTTTTATACTATACATCGGCAGGGCCGGATCTAGGGGGGGTGCTGGGGGTGCTCGAGCACCCCCCCCCCCAAAAAAAAAAAAAAAAAAAAAAAAAACCACCGTGGCAGCCGGGGGGTGGGGGAAGGAGGGAGGGGGGGGGGGGGGGGGGTTGCTCAAATATGTTGATCTACTTCCCACCTCATCGGATATCGGCACACTTTGCTTGGTAGCAGAGACAGTATAGTTAGTAAAAAGCTTGGGAAGGAGGGGGGGGGGGGCTAAAAGATGCTGGGCCCAGATGCTGTACTACTCTCCACTTGGTATAAGCACACTCTACTTGGCAGCCAAGGTAGCTGGGGAGGGAGGGGGGGGGGGGGGGGGGTGCTGCTATAATTAAGATGCCTTCCATTTGCTACTCGCACAGACAAATCAAACCCGGGCAGAGACAGGAAGAATCTGTGACCAAACAAAAACTCTTGGAAATGACCGCACTGCCAGATTGCACAGATTTGCACCATTTTTCTCAAAATTTTCCGGGGGGGCATGCCCCCGGACCCCCCTAGAGGGGCGTGCCTGCTTCGCAGGCACGCACTCGTGGCTTCGCCACTTCGATGAGAAGACCCTAAAACAATTTTAAGCACCCCCCCTCAAAAAACTTTGATCCGGCCCTGATCGGCATGCTTCACGTTTTATACTATACATCGGCATGCTTCACGTTTTATACTTACTATACATCGGCATGCTTCACGTTTTATACCATACATCGGCATGCTTCACGTTTTATACTATACATCGGCATGCTTCCCGTTTTATACTATACATCGGCATGCTTCACGTTTTATACTATACATCGGCATGCTTCACGTTTTATACTTACTATACATCGGCATGCTTCACGTTTTATACTTACTATACATCGGCATGCTTCACGTTTTATACCATACATCGGCATGCTTCACGTTTTATACTATACATCGGCATGCTTCACGTTTTATACTATACATCGGCATGCTTCACGTTTTATACTATACATCGGCATGCTTCACGTTTTATACTATACATCGGCATGCTTCACGTTTTATACTATACATCGGCATGCTTCACGTTTTATACTATACATCGGCATGCTTCACGTTTTATACTATACATCGGCATGCTTCACGTTTTATACTATACATCGGCATGCTTCACGTTTTATACTATACATCGGCATGCTTCACGTTTTATACTATACATCGGCATGCTTCACGTTTTATACTATACATCGGCATGCTTCACGTTTTATACTATACATCGGCATGCTTCACGTTTTATACTATACATCGGCATGCTTCACGTTTTATACTATACATCGGCATGCTTCGCGTTTTATACTATGCATCGGCATGCTTCGCGTTTTATACTATACATCGGCATGCTTCACGTTTTATACTATACATCGGCATGCTTCACGTTTTATACTATACATCGGCATGCTTCCCGTTTTATACTATACATCGGCATGCTTCCCGTTTTATACTATACATCGGCATGCTTCACGTTTTATACTATACATCGGCATGCTTCACGTTTTATACTTACTATACATCGGCATGCTTCACGTTTTATACTTACTATACATCGGCATGCTTCACGTTTTATACTTACTATACATCGGCATGCTTCACGTTTTATACTATACATCGGCATGCTTCACGTTTTATACTATACATCGGCATGCTTCACGTTTTATACTATACATCGGCATGCTTCACGTTTTATACTATACATCGGCATGCTTCCCGTTTTATACTATACATCGGCATGCTTCACGTTTTATACTATACATCGGCATGCTTCACGTTTTATACTATACATCGGCATGCTTCACGTTTTATACTATACATCGGCATGCTTCACGTTTTATACTATACATCGGCATGCTTCACGTTTTATACTATACATCGGCATGCTTCACGTTTTATACTATACATCGGCATGCTTCACGTTTTATACTATACATCGGCATGCTTCACGTTTTATACTATACATCGGCATGCTTCACGTTTTATACTATACATCGGCATGCTTCACGTTTTATACTATACATCGGCATGCTTCCCGGTGATAAGTAAATATTGTGAATTCGTGAACTCGTGCATGTGCGTGATAAAGTTTTAATAAACCTCTTTACAGCCAGATGAGAACTAGAAGTAGCAGTTTTACAAAGCAATACCTCTCAAAAGAAGTGTTCAGATTTTTTTTTAATCACCGATAGGTTTTTCTCTGTAATCTGTCTGCAAAACGAACAACTTGTCCAAGCTCTCACTCTGGAGAGGACTCAATCGCACTCGCTTATCTTCTTCTTAGGGTCTCATCTGTTTCTGTCGTGATTGCAATACCATTAAATAACCATACTACACTCGGATAGAAGACTTCTGCTAGTTTGCATATACATGTATATGAATGAGTGTGCATATGCATGCACGCGCATGTGTGTGAGTACTTGACAAGTTAGGGCGCCCAGCTCACCCCTAATTAGCCGACTGTTCCCTTTTTAAATTTAATTGGCTGACTAAGATCACCTTGTAGGAAGCCACTTTGGGGGGATCGAGGAACTTGATGCGTTTACTGGGATTTTAAAGGTTTTCAAAGGTTTTTGTGACTATTTACCTCCAACACCCAAGGTCAAAGTCAAACAACTAAACCTACCAATGACATCATACACTAAGAACTGCTTTACACTTTTCCCTACCAAAATACATGTGACCTTGACCCAAGTTCAAGGTCATCCAAGGTCATGCAACACAAAGCTCTTAATTCAAGACATAGGAAGCACAATGGTGCTTATTGGCACTTTCTACCA
This sequence comes from Theodoxus fluviatilis, assembly GCA_034096865.1. Taxonomy (NCBI): domain Eukaryota; kingdom Metazoa; phylum Mollusca; class Gastropoda; order Cycloneritida; family Neritidae; genus Theodoxus; species Theodoxus fluviatilis. The sequence continues at coordinate 29,605 of JAWQFJ010001053.1, read as the reverse complement.
TGAGATATGGTCACTTTTAGTGGTTCACTACCCCATTTTGGTCACATTTCATAAGGATCAAAGTGACCTTAACCTTGATGATATGTGACCAAATGTGTCTCATGATGGAGGTATAACATGTGCCCCACAAAATTATTAAGTTTGAAACAGTTATCTTCCATAGTTCAGGGTCAAGGTCACTTCAAAATATGTATACAATCCAACTTTGAAGAGCTCCTGTGACCTTGACCTTGAAGCAAGGTCAATCAAACTGGTATCAAAAGATAGGGCTTACTTCGCCCTATATACCATATATAGGTCAAGTATCCAAGTCAAAAAACTTCAGAGAAAATTGAGAAAATGTGAAAAATGACTGTTTTTTAGACAACATTTATGGCTCCTGCGACCTTGACCTTGAAGCAAGGACAAGTCGGTATGTATGCTTTTTGAGGCCTTGTCATCATACACCATCATGCCACATTTGGTATTGATAGACTTAATAGTCTCCGAGAAAAAAATCCAACGTTAAAATTTTCGGACGCCCGGACGCCCGGACGGACAAAACGGGTGAGTACATAGACTCACTTTTGCTTCGCATGTGAGTCAAAAATGTGGGAAGTCGCTATTTCCCTTCACACCCAAGAATCATCTGCAGGAGTCATGCAGTACAACAGAAACAATCTCCAAAGGGCCTGTGCTGTTAATATGCACATTGCTCGAGAAGAAATTTCTTGTATGAGAGAAATTTCTTGCATGAGAGCCAGAATTTGCATATTAACTCAATGTTGACGCACCGCATCATATGATGAGGTGATGTGAGCAAGGATTGATGACGAATCTCATCATTTAATGTGGTGCTTACAATAAATTTCTTGTGCGTGTTGTGAGGGGCTCTTAACCAATCGAGGTAGTCTAGTTCTCTTATAAGATACAGACCTGCCAAATGCTACGCTTTAGGCGTAGCATGCTACGCTTTCGACATGCCTGCTACGCTGCTACGCTTGTCCATAAAAACTACGCTTTTCCCCGCGTGCTTGAACTTTTGACCTTGATGGAGAATCCCCCCCCCCCCCCCCGCTTTCACGCCGCCAGTGCAGCTTATCGCGCCGCCTTCACAGCCTTATCCCTCCCCCCCCCCCCCCCCCCCCCCGCTTTCACGCCGTCGGGTCAGCTCTTATCACGCCAACCTCACAGCTTTATCTCTCCCCACCCCCGCTACGCCTATTCCTTCCATGCTACTCCAAATAGCTCTGGATGCTACTCTTTAGCATGATGGTGGGTTGGCAGGTCTGAAGATAGTGAGGAACATTGTAGATCGTCTGTGTCTCTGAATTTGAAGAGAATAAGGCACTGCCAGACTTTGTTTACACATGTAGCAAGGGGGCAATTTCAATGCTAAATCGCAATGGCGTTGCAGCAGGATGATGAAGATTTTGTTGAAATTGCTATGGAAGAAAGATCAGATGAGGAGGACGATGTGCTCTTTTTTTCCCGAAGAGGACGAAGATGAAAAAGATGCAGTTTTAGAGGAGCAGATCCTAGATATAGTGCACGAATTGCTGACCAAAGAAGAGGAATCAGAAACTGATCCGTACATGTTGTCAGCTGAGCAAGTCCAGCCGAACTATAAACAGACCCTTCTTTGTTGCAATACTATATTCAAAATAAAAATAATGAGAAAATGACATTGATTTACAAAGATTAAGGAGACAAAGAGCTTTCTAATGATGGCAACAGTTTTTCCATTGCTTGATTAGTATTTTTTCAGCATTTTCTGTAAAAATGCCCAGAAACATGCCTGCCCAGTCAGTACCAGCTAAAAATAGTGCCGTCTTCAATGAGTTAATAGGTTCAGGTTACACACACACATGTAGAGGCTTTTAGTAGTTATGGCAATAACAATATGCAATTACACATGACATGAGGTGCCCCTTTCCTTTTGAATTTTCTCACGCAAAGGACACCTTTCTGCCTGAGCCTCCAGACATCCATAACCGCTAGCTCTTCAAGGTATGTGTTTTTGTTTTTGTCTCACTGTTGTTGTTCTGTTAAGCTTTCTAATTCTTTAAAAGGCACCCAACTGTTAAACTGTGAAGCATAGCCTCATTATGCTTGCTGGTTTTTATAATCATGTTTTATTACCTTTTCAATTCTAAATATATCTTGAGTTGTTTTTTGTAACTCTGCACTGTAAAAGTTTCCCTGTATTTCCTCACTGTTCATGTCTTCTAGTTTGTAAGTTACTGGATTTGTTTTTTGGAATGGTTTTGACCTTGAATAATTCCTCGGTCTAGTTTGGTGTATAACCCTTTTCAAACGTGTTCTTTTTCTTTGATATTCTCACAAAATTACCAGCTTTGAACTTTGAATTAGACTGCATTCCCTGTTCATTCTGAAACATAGCAAGATACACCTCCTGTTCATTTGTCTGATTAGATGCTTGTGTGTGTGTCATACCCATAGATCTATTAACTGTTTGCTGAGGAAGATCCTTGGATGAGAATCAAAAGCTTCAAGTGAGTGGCTTCCTTTTTTGTTCGTGAGACAAGTATAGATCTGTAGCCATTATGTTTTATTGTACTTCTCAATCATATCAGGTAAAATATCAAGATATTTGTATGTATTGTTGGCAGTGACGTATTTCCACATATGTGATTTTAATATGCAGTTAAATCTCTACACAATAACTGCTTTACCCTCATTGTCTGTGTGATACATTTCAATCTGTGTTTCTTTGAGAAAGGTTTGGAATGTTCTGTTTAGAAATTCAGTCCCTTGATTAACCCAGAGGAAGCCAGGCTTTCTTCCCCCTTTCAAAAGGGTTTTAAAAGCTTGAACTATTTCAGTCCCTGTCTTATGCTTGATTGCTACACTCCATGCAAATTTGTTGAATACGTCAATGACGTTTAAGAGATATTGGTATCCATTGTTTTGCTTACTGAAGGCTTGCATGTCAACAAGATCTGCACTCCAAATATTGTCAATACCGCTTGAAATAACTCAGTATTGAGGAAACATTCTTCTGATTGGTTTACGTAGTTCCTCAGCTAATTCATCTGTCCATTTCCTCAATGCCTTTTACCGTTTCCCAGCCCAATCTTATGTTTCAAACTTATCAGTGGCAGCTTTTTCGCCCAAAGTTTTGCCAGTGTGTTTTGATAACTGCTCCATCATTTTTTCATCAGCCCGTTTTTTGTTTCCATAAGTGTATGCAAAGTCATGCTCTTTACAAATTTCATCCAGTTCATTCACCAGTGGACCGTTGTCTAATGGATTGCCAGGTCCACAGTAGTTGTATCCAGGCAATGTTAATCCTTTCTTTGGTAGCAGAGGTAACATGGCTTTGTGAATGTCTATTGCATTTCCTTCCTTTTGAGGCAAGAATTGTGTTTTTCTAGAATCACAGACAGAACACAGTTATCTAGATATTTTCTTACCATTTTTTGGTGATCCTAAAGTGACATTTTTAGAATCTGTAACTTCTTTACACTTCAGACAGTATGATTTCATATTTATATATACTTCACAAACGTTTTGCATAATCATTGATTATATGCCTGTTTACTAAGCTAGGCTTGAGGGTAAAATGGAGTAAGATTTCCATAGGTGTTTTTCCCATTGCTCTGTTTTTGATGTAATACACACAGTAGTATCCACACATGATAGAATCCAGGTTCTGAATTTGGGCTGCATTATACACAAGTTCCTTTTGTGTTCTTTTAATGTATTTCACAACCACATCAGGTGGAGGAACATCAAATGGGTCAAAATATTCATACTTGTTAGAATCAGTGTACATTGCAACACAGTGTGTGCCAGACCCAGCAAAGTAGTCTTGCAGATTAATGACTATGCATTCATTTTAGTTGGTTTAACTGGTAGCATGTCTTTGGAAAAAGTTCCTCTGTAGTTGTTTACTGATTTTAACATACGATCAATGTCATAATTAGTTAATGGGTTTCAGGGAGGGCCAGACCTCTGGCTGCCTGAGGTCCTGGCAGGACCAACCCCCTTGCTGTCTTTTTTTGTAATCCTTTACCCCCTAAAAGACTTGGTAGAATAGATCCTGCAAGACTGGCAAGAAGCATAGGCCAGAAACCTCCCATCTCATTTGCTGCACTCATATGCATGCTCATTTGAGCTTTAGACATAGTTAGGTCAAGACCTTCATTCAGTTTCCTGAGCTTACTTTATTTTGAAATCTGTCTGTTTGTTAGCATTCACTTGCCTGTACCAGTAAGTTGACTGGGACCAAGTCTAAGCTTTATACCATTTTTTTTTCAAAGTTTCAGCTATCTTTTTCTTTTGATTTCGTGTAAGACTGATTGAATATTCTGAATACATTTATATTATATCATATCATATTTACAGAAGTGCTCCAAGTATGGGGATGCTGTTAAAGGGTGAATTTGGCCGTAGGAGAAGCCCTTTTCCTCGTCTACCTCCCTGGCCAGCCACTGCCTTGCTTGTGGCCTCATGAATTGTACCTGAGGCTGCAGCTAATCCCAGTGAGGATAAAACACTTTTAAGAATAGTGGGACCAACCATAGCAATGAGTGAGGCAAGAGCACCCAGAAACCCACCTTGTTTTAGCACTTGAGTTTTAGACAGCTTTAGAGTGACTGCTTTTTTGCTTTTTCTTAGTTTGCCAATCTCTGTTTTCGTAAGCCCTAGCGTTTCTCTACCACCACCCATTTGTGATTTGTTTATTGAAATAGACACAACCGTTTTAGTAAGGTATGCCTTTTTATTGCTTCTTTTTGAGCATTAGTTAAGTGAAATTCTACACCTTTGTAAGTCATTCTTATACATTATAAAATGAGTATTTATACAGTAACATTCATTTTTCCTTGAAGTGCATTCACACTGAGGTATCTGTCACTCAATATGACTGTATACACATAGTAGCTTGCATCAGCCCCATTAAACTGGAAGTTTCCTCCTAACTGCCAATTGATTTCAACATCAGCTGGGGAACCAATCAGCTGATCTGTATGTTTTGACACATCAATATGAATGATTGGATACAAACTTGCAAATTCTTCTACACTGATAGAGCTCCCCATATCTGTATCCTGATATTTATTCACAGCTTCTTGGAACATCATGTAAGCCCTGCTGTAATTTCTCCTGGCTTCATCAAAATTAGTGATTAGTGCTTTCTCAGGATACTGTAACCCTGACAAATATTTGTCTCAGATTGGCATGATCAAAGACCATGTTCATTTGTTCTTGATTGTTGCCTTGACCGACAGCTTGAAATGTAATGAATATATGCCGAGGCAATTGCTCACTCTGCTGTGTTGTGACTCTCCAAGATGGGCTAAGTTCTGTACTGGTATATTGCTGTCTGTAAACTCTCATCTGCTCAAAATATAGCTTTTTCATCATTCCACTAGCAAGTTTTGTTTCCAGATCAGCCAAGTAACCCAACTTATGTTTCACTTTTGACATCCACAAACATATATGGAATATTTAGAATTTCCCAGCATCAACACCATTCTGTCTGTGAATGTAGTTGTTAGAATGAGCTCTTACCAAAAGGAGACTGTACTTAATTCCTCTTGTAATACTTGTGACATCTCTGCACAGTCCAAACACACTACTAAGAGGTACGAGAAGGGCAAAGCCCATACGACTCACATGCTTGACCTTGACCTTTACATGACCTTGACCTTCAGGTGACCTTCATGGTCAATCAACTACACCTAGCAATGACATCATAAACTAAACTAAGAAATGCTTTACACATTTTTCCTACCAAAATACATGTGGCCTTGACCCAAGGTCATCCAAGGTCATGCAACACAAAGCTGTTAATTCAAGACATAGGAAGCACAATGGTGCTTATTGGCACTTTCTACCATGAGATATGGTCACTTTTAGTGGTTGACTACCCCATTTTGGTCACATTTCATTAGGGTCAAAGTGACCTTGACCTTGATGATATTTGACCAAATCTGTCTCATGATGGAGGTATAACATGTGCCCCACATAATTATTAAGTTTGAAACAGTTATCTTCCATAGTTCAGGGTCAAGATCACTTCAAAATATGTATACAATCCAACTTTAAAGAGCTCCAATGACCTTGACCTTGAAGCAAGGTATAAAAAATAGGGCTTACTTTGCCCTATATACCATGTATAGGTGATATATCCAATCTCAAAAACTTCAGAGAAAATTGAGAAAATGTGAAAAATGACTGTTTTTTAGACAACATTTATGGCCCCTGCGACCTTGACCTTGAAGCAAGGACAAGTCATTATGCCTGCTTTTTGATGCCTTGTCATCATACACCATCATGTCAAATTGGGTGTTGATAGACTTAATAGTCTTTGATAAAATTCCAACGTTAAAGTTTTCGGACGCCCGGACCAGACGCCCAGACGCCCGGACGCCCGGACGGACGAAACGGGTGAGTACATAGACTCACTTTTGCTTCGCATGTGAGTCAAAAAACACACAAACCTCCTTGTTTCCTGCTGTGAGGAGGTTTCTCATTTTAAACCCTGAATTGTAGTTGTCTCTTCTAAGATTTCAAAAAGCAGTTCTCAATTCACCTCTGGTTGTGTGATCAGCATTTGCAGTATTTGCAGCAGTATTGAATTCTTTTCCATTACTGCCACCATTTCCAGAGTCTTTGTACCACATCAAATTACTTGCACTTGACTTGTTGTAATCATCTGAAAAACTAACCTGATTCATGATAGTAGAAGCCTGAGGCAGATACAGAGATACCTGTTCTACTTGCTGGTCATTCAGATGCAATTCTGCCATATGAAAGAGGGACCATCCATTATTTACCAATGCAACATTATCTCCAGCATTGTAATTATTGTTATCATTTAACCCCTTTTTCTCTCACTTCCAGAAATGCTTTGTGTGGGAGAAGGAACATATCCAGGTCTCTCATTTCCAGAATGTGCCTACCGTCCTTATCTATGTTGGTTGAGTCTCTTGGTAGGTACTCAACATATTCAAAGTTCTTAATGGAGTCATCAACAAGTGGATCCTCAAATAGGTCCAAGTAAGGGGACTTAATTTTTGCCATTTATATTTTATACACATTTTTTATTATTTGTTAGGAGTATGCTAATGTAGATACTCCATCATCAAGAATGTACCTTTTATCATCAAAACATTACAGACTTGTCTTGTGTATCTTATACCTTCCCGACTGATGAAGATCCGATCTAATGCCCTGCATGGTGTGACGTGTTTGGGTTTTAGTAAAAATGACGCTTTTATAGTCATCATGGCGGACTCTACTTTTAATGACTTGTTTCTTCACACCCCTCACTATTTTCCCATTCTTTCCTGCTGCTGTAACATATGAATACATCTTGCTTTTTAACCCTACAAACTCTGCAATAGGTATTCCTGCTGCCTCATCTTTAAACTTTCCAATCACTTTTTTGTTGCTATCATCAAAAAAGGGATAGTCAGGTTTGTAATCTGAATGATCAAACATATTTTTGTGTGCCCAGAAGTCTTTGTACACGTCATCTGTCTTTATATGATATGTGAGTGAATCAATGTCAGTGAATAGTAACTGTGCTTGACTACCGTATTTTCTCTTGATGAAGTTATAATGGAAATCATACATCAATAACTTTTACAAATCAAGAAAGCTCATGCCAACATATGTGGGTCCGTTTAGCTCCAAGCTTGGTTTCTTTCTATGGATGGCTACAAGATTCTCACGAAATATTTTGAAGTGATGTTGCTTGGTCGAGCCGCCCACTTAACCAAAGCATTCTGACATGTCACGAGTTTGACATCAATTCTTTTTCTCAAGTTTTCCATCGTTTTTCCAAATACTGCATTTTTCATCATTAAAAAAAATCCTTTTCAAATGAATTCTTTGCTTGCTATCTCTTCTCAGTATTAAAGCCAATATATTCTTTCAGCCAAGGCGATTGTTTAAACTTGAGCACCCTATGTACTTTAGTCACTTTCAAACCCAAATCTAAATACAGCTGCAGATTCCTGTAATGAACAACATACTTTTCCTTTTTCCTCAGATTTGGAACCAACTTTTTTATTGTACCTACTGAACACAAACTTATTTCGAAGTCTTTTGCAATATGGTGAAAGATCTGCCTCATTAATTGTAATTTGTTCTGGGGCAAGAGGGTAATTATTAGGTAGTTTATGCAATTCCTTTGGATATTCCAAATCCACTTCCAAGATAATACCATACTTGCTTTTGTCTGTAAATTTAACCAAGTCAATATTATTATCAATTTCAGCAAGCCACTTGAACTGACCAGTAGGCAAGCACTGACTCATTGCCCACCCATACAAGTTGTTGGCATCCAAGTAAGAGATGAATGAGGCATACAACTTTAGGTTGTAATCAGGTAAATACTTGTTATTTGTTGTAGCATATCTGTGGGCAATATAACTAACTCCACCTCTAAGTCCTTTTTCAATAAATTGATACATGTCAACATCACTAAGTAACTGGGAGCTCAACACTAGTCATTTTCAAACAAGCATCCCAGCTTAACCCAGGACTAGTAAAGTAATGACAAGGATCTAATCTGTAGTATATAAGACAGGTTTCTCTAAAGTTTTCAAAGATATCTGTTAACAGCAAAACATCTCTTTTTAAGTACAAGTCATGGTAATCACTAAGGGTTTTGCAATCAAAGGCATTCCAGACATTGACTGCATGGTTGTATTCTTCTTGTGTAATTCCAACCTCATTTACAGTTGAGTAAAAGTCTTCAATTGGGGGTAATTTATCTTCATCAAATCTTGAGAAGGAATCCATGTAGTCATATGGATACACACCTTTCTGAGGGACTAGCTTGATATCTGGAAATGTTTTACTCAAAAAGGGATGAGCACTCAAATTCTTAGCCAATGCATCCAAACTGGAAGCCATGTATTGAAAAGAATCCAACAAGAAGGGCAAAGCCCATACGACTCACATGCTTGACCTTGACCTTTATATGACCTTTACCTTCAGGTGACCTTCAATTTCAAGGTCAAACAACTAAACCTACCAATAACATCATACACTAAGAAATGCTTTACACACTTTTCCTATCAAAATACATGTGACCTTGACCCAAGGTCAAGGTTATCCAAGGTCATGCAACACAAAGCTGTTATTTCAAGACATAGGAAACACAATGGTGCTTATTGGCACTTTCTACCATGAGATATGGTCACTTTTTTTAGTGGTTGACTACCCAATTTTGATCACATTTCATAAGGGTCAAAGTGACCTTGACCTTGATGATATGTGACCAAATGTGTCTTATGATAAAAGTATAACATGTGCCCCACATAATTATTAGGTTTGAAACAGTTATCTTTCATAGTTCAGGGTCAAGGTCACTTCAAAATATGTATACAATCCAACTTTGAAGAGCTCCTGTGACCAAACTGGTATCAAAATATAGGGATTACTTTGCCCTATTTACCATATATAGGTGAAGTATCCAATCTCAAAAACGTCAGAGAAAATTGAGAAAATGTGAAAAATGGCTGTTTTTTTAGACAACATTTATGGCCCCTGCGACCTTGACCTTGAAGCAAGGACAAGTCACTATGTATTTTTTTTAGGCTTTGTCATCATACACCATCATGCCACATTTGGTATTGATAGACTTAATAGTCTCCTAGAAAATTTCAACGTTAACGTTTTCGGACGCCCGGACCGGACGCCCGGACGCCCGGACGCCGGGACGGACGAAACGGGTGAGTACATAAACTCACTTTTGCTTCGCATGTGAGTCAAAAAGACCAAGTGCTTTCCTACCATAAAGGCCATGTATTTCCCCATGTTGTTTGGAATGACATTAATAGGCAACCCAAATTCGCCTATTTGCTGCATTATAAAATGACTATCATAGCCTTTCAGATTGTGAAAAAAGACAGAAATCTTATCAGTCAATCTAAAATTAACATTACAGTCTTCATGAGCACTACCTCTGAATTGCCCTGTAATATGACAATAGTCACGAACTTTTTGAATACTTTTCTTGCTTGTCTGAGTGTCATGAGTGTATATTTGTCCACGAATGTGGCAACTGCCTTGGCTTTCAAACAATGCTTCATCTTCCTCAGTCATTGCAGGAGTCTTATTGAAGTGTTTTTATTTGATACGTATACAGTATACAACTTCTGTCGGTGTTGAGTGGGAATTGCGGAAAATACATAGGGCTCGAGCAGGGTTTATTGAACTTTTGCCCAGGGTTCAATTCTTGGGTGTGGAGGGAAATAGCGACTTCCCACTTTTTTGTCAGGGTTCCATTCTTGGGTGTTGTAGGTAAATAGTCACAAAAACCTTTGAAAACCTTTAAAATCCCAGTAAACACATCGAGTTTCTCGCTCCTCCCAGATTGGCTTCCTACAAGGTGATTAGTAAGCCAATTAAATTTTAAAAGGGAACAGTCGGCTAATTAGGGGTGAGCTGGGCACCCCAACTTGTCAACTATGTGTGTGTGTGTGTGTGTGTGCGTGTGTGTGCGTGTGTGTGTGTGTGCGCACGCATGCATGCGTGCATGTGTGTGTGGCTTTGGGCTTGATCGGTGGAACTTTCAGAGAAATAAGTATTCACCAGAGTTCTATTGTTCCTCCTTCATTTCTTTCTTTGAGCCATCCATCCATCCTTCCTTTTTCATTCATTCCTTCACCTCTTCCTTACTTTTTTATGTCTTTCTTCCTTCCTCATTCTCATCCTTTTGAACCTTTTCCCTTTTTCTGTTCCGTTTTTTCCCTCCCTTCCCGTATTCCTTCCCTCCTTAACAATTTGTCCATCCTTCCCTTTCCCCCTCCCTCCTTCCTTCATTTTCCCCCTCCCTTCTTCATTTCCTCTTTCTTTCCATCTTTCTTTCTTCCGTGTTTCCTTCTTCCCTCCATTTCCGTCCTTCCTTCCTTTCTTCCCTCCTTCCATTCTTACCGTTCTTCTTTTTTTTCTCCATATTTTCTTCCTTCCCTTTTTTCTACCTTCCTCTCTTTCCATCTTCCTTCCCCCTTTCTTCCGTCTTTGCTTTTCCCCTTTCCCTCTTCCTTTCCGTCTTCATCTCTTCCATCCATCCTTAATTCTTTTCCATTTTTTCTTCCTTGTTTCTTCCTCTAGCCCTCCCTTCTTCCTTCCGTCCTTCCTTCCTTCCTTTATTCTTCCCTTCTTCCTTCTTTTCTTCTTACCCTGGCCAACTCCATCTTGAGGTGGTCCTGTAAGTCCTTGGCTTTCTGAAACTCCTTGGTTAGTGTGTCCTTCTGTAAAAGTCCCCTGTCATACTCCCTGCGCTCCCATGCCAGCTGCTCCTGCAGCTCCTTTACTCTTTGCAACCCCTGCTGCTTCTCCCTCTCAGCATTCTCTCTGACTGATCTGCAACGACGACATGGCATCACAGATGCGAGCCAAACGATATATATATTAAGAGAGGGACCAGTAGTTATAGAGTTGGCGGTTTAACCTCATTAATTAACACTTTTAACTTCCAAACGCTCCCAGCCAGGAAGCGTCATCCACAGTCCACACGTGATCACACTCAGCCAATCAAATCATCAGGGAAGCGTCCCTGCCTCATCAATGGCCCTAGCTTGTTCCCGCCAAACCTCGCATAGGACAAAGGTCAGACCTTCATTCCCGCTAATCCTCGAATTTCAAGCCACACAGAAAGTAGGAAAAAGGTCAGACCGTCATTCCCGCCAAACTTTGCATTTCAAACCACACAGAAAATAGGACAAAGGTCAGACCGTCAATCCCGCCAAACCTTGCATTTCAAACCACACAGAAAATAGGACAAAGGTCAGACCATCATTCCCGCCAAACCTCGCATTTCAAATAACATAGGAAATAGGACAAAGGGTCGGACCGTAACACTGGTCTAAAAAGACAACACTCAAAGCAATTAAATTTAAAAAGTTAACAGTCAGCCAACTAAAAGTGTTAATTAATGAGGTCAAACCGCCAACTCTATATAACTACTGAGACGAACGGGTGGAGTTACGGAGAGAGAGAGAGAGAGGGAGAGAGAGAGAGATGCACGGATGGTCAGACAAACAGACTGACAAACCAACAGACAAACACACACAGACACACACACACAGACACACACACACACACACACACACACACACAGACAGACACACACACAGACAGACACACAGACAGACACACACACAGACACACACACACAGACACACACACAGACAGACACACACAGATACACACGCACGCACACACAGACAGACAAACAGACAGACAGACAGACACACAGACAGACACACAGACAGGCAGACAGACAGACAGACAGACAGACAGACACACACACACAGACACACAGAGAGACAGACAGACAGACACACAGAGAGACAGACACACACACACACACACACACACACATAGGCAGACACACAGAGAGACAGACAGACATACACACAGAGAGACAGACAGACAGACACACACACACACACACACACACACATAGACACACAGACAGACACACACACAGACACACACACAGAGAGAGACAGGCGAGCGCACGCGCGCACACACACTTACAGTGACAAGCACACACGTACACATGCATTGCTATCAACAACATAAACAACCAAGCACATTCATGCGGGGGAGAGAGAGAGAGAGAGAGAGAGAGAGAGAGAGAGAGAGAGAGAGAGAGAGAGAGAGAGAGAGAGAGAGAGAGAGAGAGAGAGAGAGAGAGAGAGAGAGAGAGAGAGAGAGAGAGAGAGAGAGAGAGAGATGGACTGAACTGAACTTTATTTGGAGGCCGACTGCCCATTTGAATGAAACACAATGAATCACAACATCTAGCATGCATAAGGGTTCCTTCTAAATTTCATTAACTCTATACATCGTTTTGGTGTAAGCTAGTATTACTCATGCAGTCAGAGAGAGAGTATGCCAATTTCTATCCACTTATGGCCAATCAACACGTGTCTTATTCACAGTTTTTCTTTATATAATTAACATCCTTTCACAATGCTAGAATTTGTCGCTTCTCGTAGTCTCATAGCTTAGAAGACGTACATACATTGCAACGTCTCTGGTTAATTTACGTTTTGTTACGGGGAAAAAATATCTGCATTCTCTTTGTAAGCCTGTATATATACATACGGTGAGATATATATCTCTCTCTGAGATGTCTATACATTTCACAATCCAGCCGAAAATGTTTTTCATCCTCAACTTCATTACAAAATGGACAAGTAGGACGTCTCCTTTCGTTGGGACTGTGCTGTTGGTTAATTCGGAGAATATTTATTCTCAATCGAAAACGAATAAATGAATCTCTAAACTTTTTTATGGTGAGGATACAGAAATATATTTCTGGTCCAAATATATCCTTAAAGGTAGAATACCACACAAACTTTTCGCTGCAAGTATTTCGTGCATCCCATGACTGGCGGTAGCAGTCCGGCCCGTAGTCTTTGCCTAAGTTGTATTGAAAAACATCTCTAAGTCCGTACCCCTCCATTCAGCCAAACATATGCATATCCAGAATTACACAGGATATTTTTTTACCAAACAAGACCGGTTCTTATTGTCTGGAATACGTGAGTTAACTAACATAGCATATTCTTGTCTCGGCAGCCTTTGCGCGGACATTTTCATCGGTCTAAGCCAGTATTTTATTACTTTAACAGAGCTGCTAACAACTAAAGGGTATCTGCTCAGTTCGCCGTACACAAAATGATTCGGTGTTCTAATGCCCAAACCCATGAACTTCTTGCATGCAAATAAATGAGCCTTTTCCACCACGTCTTATCTTTGCAGACCCCATACTTCTGCACCGTATAAAAATGATGATTGAACCTGAGACTCGAAAAGTCTAAAGTAGGCCTTTACTTTGGGGCTTAGGTTTCGGAGCGACCACATCGTTTTAATAATTTGGACTGTTTTTGTTTGCCTTTATTAGCAGCTTCTTCCACAGAAGCACTTTTTGATAGCTTAGTAATGAAAGTAGGCCTACGCCCAAGATATTTGTATCCATTAACCACCTCTAATTCTTCTGATTTAGATACCATTTTTCACCTACTGCTAAGTGCCCGCCCCGTCTAAAAATCATCACTTTAGTCTTATCAATGTTAACTTGAAGGTCGAGGGTTTTCGACACACATGCAACATAGTCTATTTGATTCTGCAACCCAGTTACTGTAGTGGATAGCAGAGCAACATCGTCAGCAAAGAATAAGGCAAACAGTTTGGTCGCACCTGGTATCATCTGAACCCCATGCTTCCCATGCTCTCGAACATATTTAGCCACAGTGTCAATAGACATGAGGAAAAGAGAAGTGCTCTTATTTGCTCCTTGCAATATATGCCGGCTGGACACGAGAAGAAGTCAGAAAGCTAGTGGTTATAACGAACACAGGACTGTATGTTTGAATACATCATCTTAAGCGTATTAATAAATTTTGTAGATAAACCTCCATTTGACAATATGTTCCAAAACTTCGAATGATTGACAGAATCAAAAGCTTTCTTGTAGTCGACAAAAGCAAAGTACATTTTACCTCTGCCTTGTCTGTATATATGTTTCATAGCCATCGAATATAAAGTAGGCCTATAAACATGGTTTATTGTCGAATGTTCAGGTCGAAATCCAGCTTGTTCTGCACAAATTTTATCCTCTATTTCTAATTAATTTCGAAAACGTATTGCTAAAATTTATGAAAAAACTTTGCTAAGGATGGGCAATAAGGAGATGCCTCTGTAGTTGTCAGGATCTAATTTGTTACCTTTTTATATATATGGGGACTACGACAGATTTCAAAAATTGTTTGGGATAGTACTGGTTTTCGAACAGAATAAATAGTTTATAAAGGAATGGTGGGATTTTATCACACGCTGCTTTAAAACATTTGCTTGGGATTCCATCATGACCTGGTGACTTCCCTGGTCCAATGCTTTGGAATGCTGATCTTATCTCAGCTGTCGTAATTTGGGCATCAAGTTCGGGGTGCTCTATCACCTCCAAACTGGGAGATATTTCGTCATGGTTATTAATGTTATCCTAAAACATTTATTCAAAATAGCTTTTCCATTCGCTAATTTGAATTTCTACTGGGCGAGTTGCTGTTTTACGTACAGCAGTTTTGATAATCGTCCAAAACTTTGGATTTATTCACGTTTGCCATCAATGACCTGCTTAGGCATTACTATACTCCTTTTTCTTTTCCCTTATAAGAATTTTTTACATTCTTCTACAACTATTATTTTTTCTTTGTCTTTAGGGAGTTTTGTGGTCCTATAACGAGTCGGGGTTTTTCTAGCTTCCTGTCTGGCTTCACGGCATTCGTGATCAAGCCAGGTAGACCGATTCTTGAGTGGGGTGAAATTGGTGAACTTACTTTCTTTTCTCATACATTCGATTCAAGAAGTTAGAGAGTTCATTAATAAGTCAAGTGATTCTTCTACAGATTCTGGTAAAATGTCTGACGCTGTTTCCATTTGGTTAGTAAACTCTTCGTCTAACATTTTTCTCGTAAATTCCTCCACTTTGGAGGAGCCCCCAATGTCTTTTCTCAATTGACCAACTTTGATCTTTTCGTTGATTATAAATTTTTTGCCCGAAGGATATTTCTAACGGCATATGGTCTGACTCTAAACGATTGGCAACTTTTACATCTAGTTTATATTGTGAGCTATCAATAGAAAGTAGGCAATAATCTATCACACTTTCTCCGTGAGGTGAAATATGATTATTACGTCCCTCTTGGTCGTTGTTTGTGCATCCAGTCAGAATACAGAGATGATGAACTCTACACAATTCCTTTAAGATAGTTCCAAACTTATTAACCATTTTGTCTTCTGATTTTCTAGAGTACTTATAGTAAAAGCACATACATTCTGTATTATCAATATCTTGGAGACCATCGTCTTCCTCAGTATCATTGTGCAGCCACCATCGCCCCAACATAGCATTTAAATCTCCGCACACTACCATCACCGAGCCTGGAAAACGCTCTTCCAGCACCATAATGACATCTTCTAGTAGGTAGAGGTTGCAAGCTCTACATTTCTATCTACATAATATGGTGATTCAGGTGGCGGGATATAGGCACAGACGACAATGATAGGCTTATGACATCGTATACGAAATGTTAGTATGTTGTCATATTGCGTCTGCCACCTTGAGACACTGCCTGCAAAATGTTTACGCACGAGGGTAACAACTCCACCAGACCTCCTTCCGTGTAGGGAAAGTTTTACACCTGGGTTATGGAACACGATATAATCATAAAGGTAAATCGAAAAGTAAAAATTGTCATTTGTATATGTTTCAGTGAAGCAGCAAATATCAAATGGGGAAACATATTCCAAAAACCCAGGTTCGTTTAATCTTGCTGCTAGGCCGCCTATGTTCCAGCATAGAATGCTGAAGCGTTCTGTTGCAGACCTAGATGCCTGCGGCCCAAAGAAACGTCGTGTCTGAATCTATTCACAGACGGCAATGGGCGCCGGCCACCCCATCAGGTTCTAGGCGCATTCCCTTCTATCTGGCGTGCGGAGTTCAGGGGTCGCCGTAGCCTACCCTGCCAGACTGATGATGGACCCTTGCCTGATGTCGAATCCGGGTGAGAAGACCCGGGTGTCCACAACACTAACAAAGTCTTCATCCGCCGATTCTTCGTGTGGTCTCACATCTTCTAAGCCTGTCTCCCTTCTCACTGGTGGCAAGTCAGTTTCTGTGCTCTGCGGTACCACCTTTCTCATTGTAGTGTCCACTGGTTGATTCTCACGGTCTGTCTTTGATGATCCGGACTGTAACCACTGCAGAATACTCTGTTGCGATTTGAGGGTTTTCTTGGGGCGTGGGGCTTGCGGTTCGTCATGCTGAGGCTGTAATTGCAGGGAGTCAGTGTTTCTAATGTCGGGCGTGAGATCCATTCTCTGAGGGTGCAGCTTTAAGACAAGGGTGTTCTCCAGGCTTGCTGGTGCGCTCTTCCTACCACCTGCATTGGATTGCTTCTTTCGGCTATTCGCCTCACCAGAGAATTTGTAATGTCTTGCCAACCTGTCTTGGGACCCTCGTCTACCCACCCCTGTTGTGGTTCTGAAGTTGAATTTGGGCAGCGTTGGAGTATGGAAATGATGCTGGACAGGTGTGATTGATGTCTCCAGTGGGACTCTCCAGGAGTTCCGAGGTGTCTCCAGTGGGACTCTCCAGGAGTTCTGAGATGTCTCCGGTGCTAGGGACTTTCCAGCTATTCATCTCAGGAGCGAGGTGTCCGTTCGTGGTTTGTAGGGCATGTTCGCATGCGCTACAGTCAGGCCGTTGTGGGGAGAGAGAGAGAGAGAGAGAGAGAGAGAGAGAGAGAGAGAGAGAGAGAGAGAGAGAGAGAGAGAGAGAGAGAGTGATAAGTGTCGTCAAACGACAATCTCATCTAAGCACGTTCACGAGAGGCTAGCGGTTCAAGTCGATGGGGACAAAAAAAGGCTCGCATATGAACGCTCAAAGCGAGAGCTCGCGAGGCCCAAATTAACGTTTAAATCCTTCTTTGAACTCGTCAACATAAACGATCGCTGCGAACGTTCATCTCTGAACGTTTTTGATACCTATCGATACGAAACGCTAGCATCTGGGGAACGCGTCACCTGTTGGAGTCTAGACCAAGCCGACCGTGCAAGACGTACCTGACTGCACTCGCCATGTCTTCCAACATGGAAGCCTCCTTCAGCCTCATGAAGAACGCGCTCCTGGTGTTGCGAATGGTGTAGGTCTCCAGCAGCTCGTGCATCATCTTGCGTTTCTTGTCCAGATCCAGCAGAACATCGCGCGTCTTCAGCAGCAAGGCCGCGTCCTCAGGAGTCGTCACATAGGGGGAGAGGTGCAGGGGAGTACTCAACCTCTGCCTCAGTTCCCTCAGCCGTGCTGCAGTTCCTGGCACCTCTGGCGTTGCCAGTACCTCTAGAGTAGTGTCCAAATTATCCACGTCCAAAGGCAGAAAGCCCCTGCGTGCTGTTCGTTTCGTTTCCATTGTGCTCAATCTTATCTGTCTCGTCCGCTCTCCCTTGCCTCATTCGGACATCACACGGATGCAGTGTAGTGACGTTGTCAGTGCTATGACGTAGTTCGTGACGTCATATATTTATCCCTTAGTCTTTTTATATACGGGCGCCAATGCATACTCTAGACGCCGGCGGCACATTCCAGAACCTTCACAACACAGCAACTCCGTCTGCATGTTATCCGATGTTCGCTACCTTTAGCGTGGTGAGCAGTGATTAGATATTGTCGGAAGTGATTACTCGCGCTGTGGTTGAGATGTTGCAAGTGGTTGCTCGCATTTTGTACGTGGCCTATCCACTCAAAAATCATGCAAATAATGTTTAGTTTAAATGTGTAAAAAGTGGGATCAAAATATTCCACGATTTTTTTCCCTTTTACTTTCATAACTAGTGTGACACGATGTTGGGGGGTAAAATTGAACAACACCACACACACACCCACCCGCCCCCACCCCACCCTTTCCTTTCCCACAAACAAAGCCCAGCAGGTAGAAAAATTTTGCTCAGTTTAGTCTGTAATGTTATGGCTTGGGCTTATATATAATGCGACCAAAACTTCACGTGAGGAAACTTTTGCAATGACACTATTCAGCGAAGATTTCTTTACTCTTTATCACCTCCCTCCACACTCATACACACACTTTTCAATCTGTGAATCTTTCGGCTCCCGTGTCTAGGGGTTTTGCTAGTGGAAGAGGGCAATAATTCTTTCACTCTCTCTCTCTCTCTCTCTCTCAATCCACACTTATAACACAACCTCAATTTTCATCCAAGATTATTAAATTTAATGAAACTCAATAATGGCAAAATCACAGTTAATGTAATAAGAAAAAATATATTCTGTCAGTCTACTCTCTGTGACTGAAAAAAAGGCAGCGAGTTATTCCACTGACTCGAAACCAAAGATTGACCAAAGTTACTAACAAGTTCAAGCAGATGGGCGAAAACTGTTCTCGGACATCCATTTACGAAAACTTCTGCCCAAAAACGATATCCACTCAGGAATGGGCATTCACAAGCACACTCTCTCTCAAGGCTCTCCCTCGAGACGAGAGGAAAAAGGCCATAGACATGACAGGCTCACACACTTGCCCGCACATACATGAAATTTCCAACTGCATACACGATGAACTCTTCAGGCGACAAACTGGATTCAGTCTTGGTGAGGCGGAAATTCTTCAAATCGGGAAACGATATGGTCTTCTCTGGCACTTCTTTCATAGGGCGAGGGGGAAGATTGGAAAACTTTTCTTTAACGTGTTGTCCCATCAACACGGAGCTACTCGAAATACGTCTGCTCATGTTGATATTCTGTGAGTCAACTAAACTAAATTTTTCACTGTCCTGGACTGAAGAGTTACTCCCAGCGCTTGCGCCACAAACCTCAACCAATCAACTCACGATTGAATCATCGCCAATTCGGTGTACAACCAGTTCAAGCCGGTCTCAAACCAAGACTATGAAACATGTTCCCGCCAAAACTTCAACATGGCAAATGCCTCGAACAATATAGAAAATTGAATAATGGCTGAACCGTAACACTCTTACATTCTATTATTGCTCTTCATATTCAGGAATATATCCAGGCCCCCTGAGAACTTTACCCCGTTCCTCAAGCTAATCGATCTGCTAGCACCGTTTCTTCTTCTTCTTCTTTCTTTGATTGTCCCTTATTTCAAGCAGGTTTGCTTCAAAGATGGCCGGTTTCACGGAAATGCCCGTGTGTGAGTATGAATAACATGGGAATTAGGTTGTTGCAAGGGAGCAACTTTCATACGACTGTCTCGGTTTCGGCGGCCAAGAGAGTAGATCAGTTAGTCAAAAAAAAAAAAAGGATTTTTAGCTGTTTGTTTTAACCGTAAGTTGTCAGCTTTAGTGCTTTGCTGTGCCATTGTTTTGATTTTGTATAGATGTGTAATTTCTATACTGAAGGGTCATCGGCTGAAAATATACAATCAAATCAATCAATCAATCAATCAATTAATCAATCTCTCTCTCTCTCTCTCTCTCTCTCTCTCTCTCTCTCTGTGTGTGTGTGTATGCGCGCACTCTATTTACCATTCCTCCTACAGTGAGTGTCTTTTCAAATCATTCATAAAATCATTGAGAGAAAAAAAACAATATGCATTCAAATCTGTATCTTTATTCATTTGTAAGTTTGATTAATACAGCACTTCCTATATACAAAATTCATCAGGGTCACAGATAAATAGTTCACAGGATATCAAACATGGCTGTGATGGTGACAAATACATCATTTGAATATGGTTACATTTTCTATGATATTTTTGCAACTTTCATAGTTTGATGCATCACCTACAAGACAACATGTACACACAAATCCTTTTATTAACAAAAGAAAATATGTCTGGCACAATTTTCACACAAGCCGTTTTTTTTTAACCTTATGCTGCAAATGGAAATAAATATTCTTCTTCTATTAGCAGAAATGTCTACATAACACGTTAAAATATCTTATGAGAGCTAGCACTGGCACATAACATTTAAAAAACAAGTATAATTTCACATTTAGAGTAACCTTCAGCTTCCATATCACTCCCTTGGATTTTTCCCCCCAAATGAAATTACATGTATGCATCCATTGCAGCTCAGTGACTGTATGATGTTCAAACGGAAAGTGGTTACTTCAATTTCAAAATATTTTACTCATCACCTTCAAACTAGGTACTCTAGACTACAAAGAAAATGATCAAACAAACAAACAAAACAAATAAAACAAATAGGATGCATTCAGATGGCACAGAAAATCTGCACAGTAAGGAACTATTACTACACACACTCAAGTCTTGTCATTTCTGAGCAAAATTCAGTAAGGTATGCAGGTCTGTTTGATTTGACATATTTATTGCTCCAAGGGTAACATACAGCCATAACAGCTGGATGCCTCCCCTCATCAGCTGGAACCCCCGACTACAGGGCTTTGGGGCCTGCTCCAGTAGCTCAGCCAGGGGTGGCCCCAAGCAGTCCCAGCTTGTATTGGGTTGCACTGGGGCAGGGGCAGATTATTCTGATCCAACCATGCATGCAAACCACTCCAAAAGATCAATCCCATCCCAAGTACAACAACAAACTGGTCACCAAGCCCCATCTACTGGTCCTTCCAGATGGCTAGAAGATTTACATATAACTCTTCATCCAGTTTTCACCACATAAACGAATCATTGGCCCTTGATGGGTGTTTCTTAATGTTGTGGCCTTATATAGCCTACAAGGCTGATAGGCCCTTAAACTCCATCCATCCATCCATTGGCCCTTGACCCTTTGATGCAATAATTTCATGCTTCACATGGTGAAACATGACACTGTGTTTGGCAACCAAGAATCTGAATTCCCTCCACCACCTGATGATGCACTCCCTTAACAATAGCTCTACTATGCACAGTGGCCATGAGTTTGTCACACACCCCATCACAGCCTGGTGGATCTTCCTTCCCTTCACAGAATTAAACACATAGTTGCATGTCTTGTCACCATCAAATTTGATCCGATTGTCACTGTTTCAACCAGTCTAAGTTGATTTTTCATGCTTCCCACCCAGAAGAAATAGAATGCAGGGATTTTGTCAGCAGGTCAGTGATAGGCCTGATTCAAGGCCTCCGAGATGCAACCTCGACAAATAAAGTTGACAGTGAAAAAGCTGCGAAAAGCCACTGGTTTAGTCTCCATGTGGATTTGGAAGACTAGCTGTAGATCCTGAAAGGCTGAATTTCTCTACACATCACATAGATGCTGAGACACCTTAAAGTGGCACATACATGCTGCATGGGGATGGCTGAGGGGATGCTTGAGACTGAAGCAATACAGCTGATGAGGGAGGTGTCAGCAGCAGAAGCTGTATGAAGTCCTTTCACAATAATTCAGGATCCAAATAATTGAAAGAAGAGAAATAAGAGAAGGAACACTGAAAGATGAGAGAAAAAGAGAAGAGCAATAAAGGGAGAGGGAGACAGACAGACAGACAGACACACACACAAAAAAAAAACACACACACACACAGACAGGCAGACAGAGAGAGAGAGAGGCAGAGAGAGAGAGAGAGAGAGAGAGTGAGAGAGAGAGAGAGTGTGTGTGAGAGAGAGAGAGACAGAGAGAGAGACAGAGAGAGAGAGACAGAGAGAGAGACAGAGAGAGAGAGAGGTGGAGAAAGACAGACAGAGAGGTGGAGAATGAGGGGTGAAGAGAGGTGGAGAAAGGGAGAGAGGTGGAAAAAGAGAAATCGCAAGCAAGGTGGAGAAAATGATTGCAAGAGAGGTGGAGAAAGAAAGGTTGCAAAAGAGAAAAAGAGACAGACAGAGTTAGACAGAGTCACAGAGAGAGACAGAGAGAGACAAAGAGATTGCAAAAGAGGAACAGAGAGGTGGAGAAAGAGATTGCAAAAGAGGAACACAGAGAGGGAGAGAGAGGGAGAGAGAGACACAGAGAAAGACTGAGAGACAGAACAAACAAAAGAACGAATGAAAACTTTATTGTATAGGCCATCAGCCCAGTACAAGGACTCAGTAACAAGGGTACATGTGTCACATTCATGATGTAGATCTCCTCTTAAATGCATGGAGTAAATAGGTGCTCACAGATCTTATAATTTCCCTGTCGTAATTTGAGAAAAACATCATCAAACTTTCTTGCACAGACCAAAACAAAAATGTAGACTGTACCTTATTCATATAATTTCGTATGCTGGACACACAAATAGAAAATGTATTTCATCCTCAAATCTATCATTGCAACTAGTGCACAACAGCGTAGTTGGCTCACTATATCTATATTGGTGTACGTAGAGTTTGCTAATACCCAGACAAAAACGAATGTACAAGTCCCTGAAGATGGGTTATGTCCAAGTCATAGAGATATTGCTCTTAGGGTTGCACTTGAATACCTTGTAAAAGGAATATCTCTCACTAGTTTGTAATGTAGAGTACCAACATTCATTGTAGCAACACACCAATCTGCGTTTTAATTCTTTTACGCAACTGTTTTCTTCACAGATCCTCTGTTGTCTCCATATATTATTAATTTCATAATCAAACATTTAATTTTGTTCCACAGACCTCAACATAACCATACTCTTCTCTACATCAATTTGTAAGTCACCTCTGTACTGTTCAGTCAATGAATCATCCCAAATTATTTTGCTTTCTCTTACGCTGACTTGATCATGTTTCATCGTGACTTTACATGCAGCTGTTAATTCTAGAGACAAGTAAGAAGACAAAACAGAAGTCGTAATTTTGAAGTCTGTACATACTTCTGAGATACCCCTAGAAACAATGAAATAATCTATCAAACTCTTTCCACTTGGCGATAAAAAAGTAAATTCACCTGAATCTGGAAACTCTTCACTGCCATGAGTGAGAGAGAGAGAGAGAGAGAGAGAGAGAGAGAGAGAGAGAGAGAGAGAGAGAGAGAGAGAGAGACAGAGAGAGACAGAGACAGATAGAGAGAGACACAGATAGAGAGAGAGAGAGACACAGATAGAGAGAGAGAGAGACACAGATAGAGAGAGAGACACACAGATAGAGAGAGAGACACACAGATAGAGAGAGAGACACACAGATAGAGAGAGAGACACACAGATAGAGAGAGAGACACACAGATAGAGAGAGAGACAGAGAAAGAGAGAGAGACAGAGAGAAAGAGAGAGAGACAGAGAGAGAGAGAGATAGAGAGAGACACAGAGAGAGATAGAGAGACACAGAGAGAGAGGCACACACAGAGACAGAGAAAGAGAGTCACACAGAGACAGAAAAAGAGACACAGAGACACAGAGAGAGAGAGAGAGTGAGAGAGAGGACAGATACACAAAGAGAGAGACAGAGGAAGGAGGGGAAAGAAATGATAAGTAAGGGAAGGGAAAGAGATGCAGATACCTCTACATACAATACTCAAAACAGGTTCTCATATGATCAATGTTTAACTTTGGGACTGTATTCTGATTTAATGGTAGTACACATCATTTTGTATCTCTCAAAACAACTCATATTTCCTGTCTTTCATCATCACAAGCAACACGAGCGCTTCGACACCACTAATAAATAGAGTACTTTTACAACAGTATCACGAGTCATTTAACAGCAGTAACACCAGAGCCTCTCTAGGCAACAACAGTGCAATGGACTGTCCAGCATCATGACTTCAACAGCAGTGACGGAGACTGCTGCTACTTCACAACAAGGGGTGACAACACGACAAAACAAAATCCTCTATTCAGTCAGACTTGAAATAATTCTGAGACAATGCACATTGGTGGGTGAGATTAACATTCGCTGTATCATGCAGGCTCCACAACATAACTACTGGGCTGTGAGAAATGCTGGGTGAAGTGATTTAAAGGTGCAGAGCTCTACCTCTCTGCAAAGAGCTACAGCAGATGCAAGAGCACCCCAAGCACACTATTTCTAAGTGCAGCAGTGTGGGCACTAACTTGGAAGCAGACAGCACAGCTTGTAACAATTCCACATAGAATCTAGAAATCTTCTCACAGAAAAAATATTGGGGCTGGGATGGAATATGGCAGAGGGTATTTTTATTGTCTTGACTACCACATGAAAATAAGACTGTCATCAGCTCTTTACTGACCAATAAACCAAAACAAAATAAACAAAAATTACACACACAAAATGACAGGAAATCAATCATCAAGTGCACACAGTTAAAAGGTTATACACAATTTTATCCCCACCTCCCCTTATTGTCCACCATCTTACCAACCACCTGTTTCCTCTCCATCATCTCTTCCTCTATCTCATGTTCTTCCACACAGAAGTACACATCAAATGCACTGGAGCCTACAACTCAGACCAGCCTCCATGCCCACCCTTGAATTTAAGGTTATAAAATGTTGTGGTTAAGCCAACATGGGAAAAAACTCACACCAAAACAAACAAAAAATGAAGGTCTGTAGATAGGCCTGAACTTATCCATTAAACAAATTATTTTTAAGGAGGCCAAATTTGGACTGTGCACATTTGTGAGTGTCTGTTTCCAAAAATATCATGTGTAAAGTAGATTTATTTGAACATAAATCAAAATTACAGGGATAGCATACAGTATGTTACTTATCTTCAATTTCTATATTTTTGTTCACTCAATATCTCTTTCACAATTATTTATTTTAAAAAATTTAGGCAGTTTAGGCTCTGCAGATAAAAATAAGGTTGGTTTGGTTGCCATTACCACAACACTTCTTTTGGGTTTTGCCCAGTTTATAATGTCCTGCACCACTACACACCACCCTAGCCAGTTTTTCCATTTCACTTCTTGATGTCCAGTAAAGCTGGGGGGTTAGCTCTCCACTTTTCCTTCTCAACTTCATGGTTCTAAATTTAGTGATCAAATGGGGAACAACAAGGGACTCTGCCCCAAGTTTGTCACCTTACCACTAAATCTAGAAAAATGACTCTGAGGAGAGAAATGTAAGAGGGAGCGGTGAGACATTAGCTGACAAGGAGGTCATTATGAACAGGTAGAGAAAGGCAGTGTGGGACAATGTAGGTTGCAAGCCAGATGGCAGACAGGGAGGTCAAAGTTATGAACAGGTAGAGAAAGGCAGTGTGGGACAATGTAGGTTGCAAGCCAGATCTGAGATGGCAAACAGTACTATTTCAGTCTATTTATATATTCCACACAAGTACCCCTTCAGCTGCAGTCTTTGAAGCAGGCAGTATACAGGGAGGGAGGGGTTCTTCATTGAAATAGCAGCTTTCACTTCAGTTTTGATCTTCAGAGTCTGACCCAATATGGAGGGAGTGAGCCAAGGATGTTACAGCCATTTTGACACATTCTGACAAGGTCAGACTTCTCCACCATTAGCTTTTCCTGATTTTTGTGAACTGTTATTTCAGAGAAAAAAAATTGGAAGCCATCATTATCAATGTATTCTTCCACATCTTCAGCAAGCCACGTTGCCCACAGGCTGATCACATGACTGCTTCTGTCCTCATGGTGCTGGCTGATAAACAAGCAAAGTTTGCTGATCTTGTTGGGGAAAGAGCGCACAGTGGAAAGAATAGTAGACATAAGAGCTAGTTGGAATTAACACTGACAAAGTCAAATATATCATCTCTATCCTCTTGCACTTCTCAGCAGACAGTTCCTGTTCATGAGACAACATTTGGCTGGTGGAGAATGACTTTTGACATTAGAATGATGCTGTGCTATTTTTGCTGTATAATGCAAGTCCTATGAAATAATTAAGCAGAAAGCAGTTCATCACAGTCAAAATAAGATGAAAATCAACAGAAATACAAATGCTTTCATCTGGTCATAAATACAGGCATTACCACATTCTCAGATATAATTCACAACTCACGGAATGGTGCATAAAGGACATTTATGACTACAAAGAACAAGTGGCTGCCAACTCTCCAAAGTGTCCCTACTAGAGCGGCCCCATGTTTGACACTGGGGAACAGTGCAGAGTGATGGGAGGTCGCTCCTTGCCTCGGAACGCATTCAACGCCTCAGTGAGACAGTCCAGTAAACTCTCTCTAAAGACCTCCTGGACATCTTCATTCTGGTCCAGGCCATCTGGGGGGCGGGAGATCTTCACCACCTGGAGCTGGGGCAACTGGGACAGAGTGACCAAAGGCTCCATCAGGTATGCGTACAGGAAGGTGTGACAGGCAAGGTTCACATACTGCAGAGACTCAATGGTTGCCAGATGAGGCAGCAATTCCAGCAGCGTGCCATAAGCCAAGCAGGCTTCCACCTCCAGGACCCGCAGACGGGACTTGCCACACAGAATGCCCAGTAGGGCCGGCACCAAGATGTTGTCAATCAGGTCCAGCTCCTCAAGCTGGGGAAGGAGAGGCCAGTTGTTCAGAGCCACCTGGTCCTCTGCGGTCAGCTCGCACGAGGCCAGGCGGAGATAGGAGAGTGGACGCTGGATGCCTTCGAGAATGCTGCCCAGCCTGTTCCTGATGGAATTGGAGGCAAGGTCCAGGCGCTGCAGACTAGGCAAGCTGGAGAAGACTTCCCTGAGGATGACGATGTGATCATCATTCCAGATGTGGAGGCAGTTCATGCTAAGGTCCAGGCTGGTCAGGTTGCAGGGAGTTCGAAAGTATGGAACCAGTTTCTGCAGCTCGGTAAAGTCCAGACTGTTTTGCCGGATTTGAAGACCTGTCAGGTGCTGGAAAGACAGCAGTATGGGCAAAGAAAAGATAGTTGGCTTCAATCCTGTAAAAAATCTGTGATTGGTGCACATTAAATCCTGTCCAAAATGGCGGTAATTTCCCTCTCCTGCATCTTTGTTTACAGGAGACACTAATTTTTCTTCTTCTTTAAAAGTAGAAATCTACAACACTAGGCACACACTGGCATTTGTGTAATTCAGCCCTCGGTAAGACTAATAGCCACGGATGTTTCATTTCAGTCATTCCTGTTGAACTGTGAGCATCATTCACTTGATTTTCCCCATTTCATTTCTCAGCAGAGAGAACCCTGACCAATGAACTACATCAGCCAAGTGATAAAGAAGGGTAGGGTTGGGGCTGCAATTATATGTTTATTTATAAGGGGGTAGGGGGACAGGGGTGGGGGGTGGGATGGGGGGGCGTGGTGGATGTAGAGGAGACATACACACAATCTTCTTAGGACACAATTGGATAGGCTGCCATCTTCCGGGCAGCAGCAACTCACTTCAACTCTTTACCCTTCACTGACATGTCAGTAATGTGACACTTCAACAGACCAACACCACAGCTGTCACCCACTCAGAGTTCAGCACTGCACTAGCAAACTGCACTGAGCCAGCTCAGAGAGACATCATAATTTTATACAGCACCTAATCACCTTCATACTTGGGCCTCAAACTGCTTTACTATATGCTACCTGATCACAAGGCCACTGAAATGAAATGGTGATGGAAAAGGATCCATTTGAAAGAGCCCACCTCAGGGTTGATGAGGGAGAGAAGGATGTTGATGCTGGGCTCCCCAAGACAGGTGACGCTGAGGCGTGACACCATCAGTCGCATTCGACTCACGTCAAGGCTGGACACTTTCAGAGCTCGTGCCAGCTCTGACAGGGAAGACTGAGTGGCCACAAAAGCATCTAGCTTGATGCACACGTCTGCAAAGAGAGAGAGAGATTTTCAAATGTTACACTGATGACAAAACAGCAAGAGTGAGAGAGATTTTCAAAAGTTACACTGATGACAAAACAGCAAGAGAGAGAGAGAGAGAGAGAGAGAGAGAGAGAGAGAGAGAGAGAGAGAGAGAGAGAGAGAGAAAGAGAGAGAGAGAGAGAGAGAGAGAGAGAGAGAGAGAGAGAGAGAGAGAGAGAGAGAGAGAGAGAGAGCAAGCGAGAGAGAGAAAGAGAGAGAGAGAGCGAGCGAGAGTGACAGGAGACAGACAGAGATTGAAAAGTTACACTCTAGACATTGACAAAACAACAAGAGTGAGAGAAAGAGAGATTTTCACAAGATAAACAGATGACACAACAGCAAGATCCAATCTGTGACATGAAGTGCCCTTGAATAATATTCCCACTTTTTCACAGATGTATTAACCAAATACACATTTAATGTTTGCAGTCTTTTTCCTTCTGTGCACTTCATACAGGTTTGACACTTTCCCCTCTCTGCTGACTTGGCCTTCAGCAGCACACTCTTTCAAAGCTGCAGGGCGTTGAAACAAAGCCCCATGACTAAATGCTCATCTTAGTGGCAAAGATCTTCCCAAGAATGTAATATTCAACCAAACTCAGGAAAAAATCAGAATGATTGACACGCAAATTGGAAAATTAGTAGGCAGGTTTCACGATATTGCATACTGCAGTTTACCACTACACCCAATCATTCATGAAAAATAAAAAGTCAACCAGGGGCCCAAAAACAGTTTGCACAAAGAGTTCAACTTTATTTCTACCTAAAACAGTAAAAAAATGTATATGAACATGCTTATTTCCAAAGTTATTGATTTTCAAAGACCCTATATCCTGAAACCACAAAAAATGCTTTTACAACTTCAGTGCATCATAACTGCTACAAAATGTTGTTTGGAAGCAACCAATGACAATCATCTTTAACATACACTATGTACACCTTAAGAAAAGTATTAAACTTGCAATAAAAGTCAAAGTGACAACATTGATCAGAAGGATGGTTGACAGATAAATGACGCTAAATTTAGAATAATTTTGTCTTTACCGTTTCCTGTAGACCTCAGGAGTCATCACTAGATAAAGAAATCATTCTAAAATTGAAAACCAAACATCTATAAATCATATCCACACAACAGATAGATATTTGACTCAATCACAATGACATGGGTGGACTCAAACGACCCCCCCCCCCCCCAAATTCAAAAACGGGGTCAAACTCGCAGTTACTTGCTTCAAGGAAAACAATCCCAAACTTCTTCAATTTCAGTACAACCTAACTTATGGCCATAGAAAAGCAATCAGAAATGCATACATGCAAGCTTTAAGGGGGCACACAGCCTTTGCTACTTCGTAAAAAAAATCATCAAAAATCAAGTTTTGAGTTTAACACAAATGAAGTCTGGAGAGTCTCCACAAAACTTTTGCATTGTAAATTTAAAAAACAAACATCTACAACTAATTTACCAAAAGTGTGTGTGCGTGTGTGCGTGCGTGCATG